>NCKU01001051.1:0-29573 GCA_003675995.1 Dinothrombium tinctorium | reverse complement strand
ATTTATAATTTGCTCGCTCACTGTGTTCAAGCTCAGTCGAAGGTGGCATTGTTCGGGGGCGAATCGAATAGCGAACGAGTCAAACGCCTTCGGTTCGAAACATTTCTGGTATTAATCACGCTTTTGTGCTCGAAATAGCCTGTGAGCGATGCAAACGTGTCCATTTGGTCGAAGAGGAAGAGACCGAAGAGAGCGAATGCGATGTGCTTTGCTGCTGCGAAGATGAATTTGTTGGACGTGCAAAAAAAAAAAAGCAAAAGTTTGGCGATTAACGGTAATCAAGCAATCACTGCGTTACATGTTCCTGGTCGCACAAACACGAATGCCCGCAATGGTCAATGTTTAATGCTGAAATTGACACAATCGCTCGACGCTCGGCACACAATCACATTAGCGATATGAAAAGCGTTTACTATTTATGGATTTTCGTATCAGTTTCAGTAATATAGAAGTTGTCATCAAAGTGAAAGCGAGAGAAAGCGAGAAAAGAGACATCGATTGCTCGCAAAGGTACAAACATACTTTGTACCATCGCTTTTCGCCAAACTGTCCATCAGTCATCAAATACAGTGTAATGATGGTCGTCATTCGACTGCAAAGCGATCACAAAGCAAATTGTGATCTAACCGTGCAACCATTTTCTGGACGCAAGCTTTTTCGCTATCATTACAATTCATCCTCTCCGCCATTCATCTCTTTCGCCTCGAAATGAGCTTCGCAATGGAGTTTAGGTCAAACAGGTCATCTGACTTGGCTGCAATCGGCGGTCAGTTAGCGGCTATTGTAAGCAGAAAAGCGATTTATAGCTCGTTTCACTTGTACAAGGCAGCATAATTGGTGCTGAATTCATTTCGGATGTAAGTCGTCCATTAATTAATGAACTTTTGTTTCGCGAAGCAAACTCGGTGCTCTTGTTTTCGAAACGCTGAACGCTCGTTTGCTTCATTTTTAAGCAAGTGTGAAATTATCGTTTTCCGTTCGGTTTAAAATTCGCTTTCGCTAAGTGTTAAAAATAAGCACTAAGTCATCGAAATCGAAAGACCGACATTCGCAATAGAATCACAATTGAGCGATAAATGGCTAAAGCGAATCGTTTCGCCGAAAATAAAGCATCTGCTCTCTTCCGAGCGCTCCTCTGCTCGCGATACTTGCTTCGCTCCTTTGATACCAGCGAAAATGATGGATGATTGAAAATTGCGAACAATTCGGCGTCGATTCTCGCACACACACTCGAAATTAATGTGCGCTTCTGCTTCGATTTTAAGGATTAAATGCAAAAAGTGAATCGCTGCGTGGCGGGTAATGAGCGACTGTACGCGAACATGCCCGCAATGCCTATAATTTTTCTTTTGCTCATTCCTCTTAACTCGCTGTGATTGACGCTCTAGCCTCCGAATGCCGCAATATTGTCGTCGACCGCTTTTGTGTATAACTGTGACTGACGGCAATACGCCGTGCATTCGCTGTCGTCGTCGTTGCGATCGCGAAAAGTTCTAGCGAAAGCGAATGACAATTTCTCGCCGAGCGTTAGATTACTGTTTCGAGAATTATAATTAACTGCTCGTTCGTGAACGCCGTTAATTAAGGTTAATTGTCAAATAACAATTTTTATGTCCAACGGCATAATAGTGAGCAGTGAAAACGATAAAATGAACGCTGCTCGCAAGAAATTTCTTGCGATTGTTATTTCTTTTCTTCAATTAATAATCTCAGCGAAGGACGCATTCAATATTCACCAGCGAATGACATTATACAATCATAATTTTTAATAAGCATTTAATTTCGAACTAACTTTCACTTCGCCACAATGCAATCGATTGCCGTTCACTGCGAGCCATTGTCGAGCGCTCCAATCGCAAATTTATGAGCATTGCAATTCACGACAAGAACAAAAAAGATTTATTACGAGCAGAGATTTTTCTCAAGCGCTTTTTGCCTAAGGAAGTGAACGTATTTTGTTCTCTTTATTGATTACCGTTTGTGGCTTTTGCAATTGCTGCTCAATAATCATTCCAAGTACTTTCGATCGTTTGCATATGCTTTTAATTACACTTTTCAATAGCAAGATAATAAAAAAGAGTGAAAATTTGCGAACCTGCATCTGATGTTTACTGTTTACTGCTTCCTTTGTTTGCTAGAGTTAAACGCAAGCCACAGTTTCGGTGAACAGTTGAAATTAATCGCAGCGCAAGTGGAAGAACACACACACATGTAATAATGTTCGATACCGCAAAGAGAAATTGCAAATTTGTATCGGCTACACTCTTCTCTAATTAGCAATTCGCAGCCACTCGTGTATTTATAGCGTGGAAGGCATCGTTTATGAAATTATACAAATAAAAATAGAGAAAAAGAAAGTCGAGAATTAATGTTTCGCGAGATATTTTTCCACTCATCTCGTTTCCTACTTTTCGAAACTTTTTCTTGACAGTCGCCCAAATCGAGTGTATTTCAAACTATTATTATCTTAATTTCTCTAGCCATCGTTTTTACTTTTCGCGGAGTTTTTATATCGTTCGTTCGTTCGTTTTTCTGCAAAAATAAATCGAAGCGCAGAAAATAATGCGAAAAGCGGAGACGATTGAAAGCAGCGCGCATAGCAGAAATGGTAGAAACGAGCAGAGCCACGTCTTAATGAGTAATTTTAAAAGGCAAATATAATTCCGCTTTTTATGAAAAGCAGGATATCTATCATTATGATTTTTTTTACTGCTTTCCTATTATTGTAGGTTTGAATTGAGCCCAAGAAACGCTATTTCTATACTTCATTTAACTCTCAGCTACGCATCGAATGCGAAACCCGCTTTTTTGAACACAATCTTCATTGTGTGCCATCATTTGCTTCTTACTCGTGCTCATCTTTACTCTTGTTTCGCTTCATCTGCACAAACACAATGTGGCTGCATGCGTCTGAATGCGCGTGGGTGGTGAGAAATTGGTTACGTTTTCATTTTGTTACCGACACCTATGGTTTAGCACTTATCTCGCTGCTGCACTATTAAATAGATTATTGTTGTTTGATTTAAATACGGGCGGTCACCGATTCATCCGTGATCTCATTCATGTCTGCAGATAAAATCAGATTTAGAGGATGATCAGCAAAAGCTCTTTTAACGATCGGATGATTAATAGAAGAAACGAAGTATTTTCCATTCGGAAATTCGAACATTCGCCAAATGCGAAGCACCAGCCATGCAGCCGAGTTTAAACTCGAACTGCACCTCTTTCATAGCTAATTTACTTGCTCAATCCCATACAATTTGCATACATCATATAAACGCTGCGAAAAAGCGGAGATTAGCTTTCGAAAAAGCCAGAGACACACGCACACGCCGAGTCCAACATTCTATCGATTGCATAAAATTTGTGCACGTTTCGCAGCGCGACAATGAAGCGAAAAACCGAAATGCGTTTAATATTAAAAACAGTTTTTGAAATTGAGCAACACAAAAGCTTTCCTTTTTGATTGTCCATTCTTCATCTGCATTCGTGAGAAAAGGATTACAGCGATACAATGGAGAGTAAAAAATTGTTTTATGCCAAACACTAAATCGTTTTCAATTTTCAAATCTACTGCAACGCTTCTCAATACTCGTATTAACACTTTGTCGTGCCGTTCAATGCGTTTACCGGCATTTTTCATACAACGCGATACCAGAATTGAAGCAGAAGAAAAAGTTTGAGCCGAAAATCGAAGTGTGATTTGAATCGGCAAAATGCATAGCAGTTGCGAGGCGCGCATTTGTTTCGAATTGAACACCCTTCACTTCTTCAATTCAATTTGTTTCGATTTATGTCGCAAGCGAAGTTCGGCTGCGAAGTGTATTCGCACGCTTCTGCTTTCTCGTTTACGATTTTCACGCGTAAAGGCAGTGTGAAAGTGAAACATGTGGAGGTGCGAAAACAATTGAAAGCAGCAACGATAGCTGCACAAAGCAAAGCTTTCAGGTTAAATATGCGAAAAAAGTGAAAGTTGGAAACGAAACGTTAGATAGCGGAAAAAGTGGTGAAAGCGAACGGTGAAAAAGACGCAATGGCTGCTTAATTAGACGTCAAATACATCTAAGGTTATGTAACAGATAGAGTGTTATCGAACTGAAATGAGTTCAAGGCATTCGCTTTTTATTTTCTCTCTCGCTTTTCATTCCTCCTCTCATTCATTTTTAAAACACACACACTCACAATATGTATACAATGTGCAACGCGAATGCTGAATGTGCAGATTGCAGTTCTCTCTCTCGAAAAACCTTTGCCTTCGAGTTGCATTTCACTGTATTTCGTCAGCCATATAAAACTGGGTAATCAACGATCAATTAATTGCAATTTGCAGCTAAATTATTCACGAAAACTGAAAGTTAACGCGTTTACACTCGACTTACACTTTGATTGCTTGCTACTCAACAAATTTTTCTCTCTCAGAAATTTTTTCGCCGCGCGTTGAAATTTTGCTTATCGCTAGCGATCGGACCGTGTTTACTTCGCTTAAAAAAAACATCAGCGCGATGCAAATAAATCGAGCGCTTTAAGCGAAGCTAAATGCAACTTTCGCACAGGTACGGCAAGCATTGAACACTTTCAGTGCTTTATGCAATAGCATTTTGTTTCGAGCATTTTAAATAAAGAAAAATTCGCTTAATGTAATAAAGCGAGAGATCCTTCACTGCTTCAGCCTGAGGGCTGCGGGTTCTCTCATTTGGAAAATTCGGTTTCACACACACAAGCGCCAAGTGTACACACCGAACGTGATTCAAAAGCTGACTTTTTTCATGGAAACGACAATTTTTTTACTATCTTTGAATGCCGTTTGTTTCTTTTTCTTTTTTTAATTAAAAAATGTAAAATAAAAATTAAAATCGCGCTGATAATTTAATGCGCCGCAAGAAATTTGATCGCCGATTGCGTTGTTGTTTATTGTTTGTTTGTGTAAAATCGTTAAAAAGCGTTTCTGCGATCAAAACTGCTATCGATTTATAGCGAATGTGGTTGTGATTGCGTAAACAGCGTAAACAATCGAAAACACGATCATTTCAAACGTTTTGAACATTTTTTATATTCGAAACAAAACGAATTACTGTTTACTCGGAGTGATTGCGCACGAATCATTGCACTCTATGCAACGATATCTGCCCTTCTCTCATTAGAGTCGTTGCTTCTTCTCACTCGATGACTGCACACTTTTATCGATTTAGCAATCATTTTTCTCGTTAAAAAACTGTTACATTTAAATTTATTCACCGTTTTCGAATAAATTCGCTGTCTTAAAAAACACACTTTTTGCTTTCTTAACAAGAACCGTAAATTCCGTTACCTCGCGTTGCTCTAAACGACTTACCCGCTTTCTTACTAAAGATAGCGAACGGCGATTATAGAGATTCGCGCTTTATTTCGAGTCGATCTCCTCGAGCATAGCACAATGATGACAAATTTAGAATTGAATTTGAAAGCGATTTTGCTCGATTTTCAAATAATTCTCTCGATTAACATTAATTGAGAGAGTGAAATGGAAAAGATTTTACGCTAAATTTGGGTGAAAAGTGAAGTACTAACGCAAAGAATGATTGAGCAGAGAAAAGCGGCAGTGAGCGAGTAGAGAGAGGGCAGCGATAATACATTTTCGGCCGCATTTGCAACGAATAAGCGACAGGCGAAGAAAGAGTTGTTGTATCGCTCGAAAACCGTTATTTTCATGTTTGTTCGCCTTTGAAATTGAATTACACAAAAGTTACAAATTCTCTGAAAATCGATGAGACAATTAGAGAGAAGTTTTCTCTCGCTCAGCGTGATTGTGTCCTTTTTCCTTCTACCTCTTTGTGCCATTCATTCGCTCAGCTTTTTTGCCGCAAAAAGCAAACGCACTGAAAAAATGTTACGTGAATAGCAGATAGTCACGTTTTTCGCTGCCCACTCGCTTTTCGGACCCCACCGAACAAAATAGCGATAAAATGGTTCAGTTGCAAAAGCTTGTCCACCAAAAGCGAATAGCTGCTTTTGATCTGCTTCAGCTTCTATTCGATTCATGTGCTCGGCGATAAAATTCCGCGAACAGAGAATTTGCAAAAGCATTTTGCTTGATCATTTTAATTTTATTATCCGCATCTTTTCGCGCTCGTAAATATTTGCTCTCGATTTTGCGACAACGTTCTAAAGAAGCACGAGTAAGTGGAAATTTCGAAAAAGAGACGAAAATCGATCGCGCGCGTGTTTACCGAAACAAGCGATGCGAAAACGATGGACGCACTCGAGTCGCGATAAGAATTAAGGTGAAAAATTAATGCGCTCGCAATTCGCTTTTCACGCTGCTAATTATCGAGAATCATTTTATTTGCTATTTTTCACCTCTTCTCCTCTCCATTTTTGCGTATGCATTCAAAATTTAAATTATATTTGCTGACCGCTCGCTTTGTTTGAATACTACAAATTTTTTTACGCGTTGAACGTGATACGAATTCGTGTGGAAAAAGCATCGATCGATCGATCGATCGTTCGTATTTTTTCGCTTTTGAAATACTTTTTCGAAAACAATCGCTCTGACAGTGTTTTGCACTCTTGAAAAGCCAGCAAACATTGTACAGCACACGGCTGATGTAAATGTGCAAAAATATGAATAAAGTCGACGCGTACTCTTCTGCCGAAGCGAGAGCTGCAGCGTTTTCTTATTTTAAAAAATGGAATCTTCTGATGACCCAAAAGCGATTCTCGCACAAGTTTTATGATTTGATGATTTTCAAGAAGAAAAAAAAAGAAGAAGAAGAAGAAAAGTTGAATTGAAGCCCATTTTCTCGTCCCAAGCCCATAGTTACGCAAGAACTTGAAGCTTGTTTTGTGATTGTTTACTTTTAAGAACCTAAATAACAGTCGTACAGTCAAGGTTTGAGCAAGTTATTAAAAAAAGAACCAGAAATTCATTTATTTGTTGTGCAGGTAAAGAAAAGACGCAACTGTTACGCGGTGTGTGCTGTGCAGTGAACGATCACGTTTTGACTGTCTGCAGACGAATAGTCAGTCAGAATCGGGTTGCGGGTAGAGACGACCTCCGCCTGCTGCCCAATATTCGCTGCTACAAGTTTTATTTTCGGCAAATTTCAAAGTATAATTTTAGCTGAAAAAAAAACTTGAAACAATGTTTGAAGTTAATATGAAAACATTCTTCGTTCGAGTCTCGCTTTTTTTGATCGATTAACGGGAGAGTTACGGTGAAGCAAAAAAATCTTTGACATTTGCGAATTAAAAATAGCGAGTAATTTGACCTGCCGACCAAACTCGCATGATCCCGCATTGTTTACTTTATCTTCTAACAGGAACTTTTTTATTCAAAAGCCATACCAATATTCCATCTTGTTCCTGTTCGGAGACAAAAGCGTCCTGACATCCTTATTGACGCCCTTTGCATAATTTTTCACTCTTCATTCCTTGTTTGATTTGAAAGGAGTGAAAACTTTTTTTAATCGCTCAAAACGTAACCGCATTCAATCATCTCTGTGTAACATAAAATTCGTAGCGATTTCATTGAATAGGAAAAATTTCAAGTGCCGCTTCGTCAAATAAGACGGACCCGTAATCGATTATCTCTTTACGGCGCGTCTTTTTGTTTCCGCAGCGTCGTTTAGTCAAACGTACAGAGTGTTTCTTTCTTTTTTGTTTCTTGAACGCTTGGACGCATAAATCATTAATTACTCTCGTCGAACTCATTAACGGATTTATCGCAAATAAGTAATTTTGTGAATTTAAACCGAGAAAGTAATTTACATTAATACAGCATTTAAACACAGAAACTAATAAAAATTTGGAAATTATCTTCAGTTTTCGCTTCGAATGCGCTCGTTTACTGCGAACGTTTGTTAATTTTGTTCGTTTTGAAATTTTGGCAAGCGTTTCATTATCGATAACTAGTGAAGTCTAATTCGCGAGTAAACACAATATTCGCTACCATTACGTGCGAATATCGTTCGCTGCTATTATTCATCAATGCCAGCGCAAACCACAAAGCCAATGCGATCTCGCTAATTGAATTTTAATTTTAATTTCGAGCGTTTGTAATAAAAGCCGAAAAGTTAATTTCTGCTTTTTTCGCGAGTGTTATTTAAATTATAACTGAAAATGAGTTTTGTCATTGAACAATGATTATGAAAAATAAAAGAAATCGCGTAAATTTAAGAGCAAATAATTTCGAGCGAAGAAAAAAAGTTTTTTTAAATACACACCTCTGCAGTTAATTGCGTTTAAAACGCTTTTTCCAATCAAAGTTTTGATCATAATTTAAAACTACGAATTTACGTAAATTGTAAATTCGTGTCAAAATTAGTGTGAAAACAAACAAAAAAAGACCAGCAGCGTTATATTAAAATTCCTTCCCGACAAAAAAAATTAGCAAACAGATCCTATGGGTTTTTCGAAAAAAAAATCCGAATAAAAATTTCCGGCTTCGAACGCTGCTGATGATGATGATACCGACGAGCAATAAAACGATAATTATGATCGCAGCACTTGGTGCGAAATTTTCGCGTTTCGTCGAAAACGACGCGCGCTTTCATCCACTTTTTTTTTCTAACTTTTCGTCGCCATGCATCTGTCAACGATTTATAAGAAAGAAACGCGCTAAATTGCTTTTGGCGAAACTATTTATTCAATTAGCTGTTAAAATATTTATTAAGGCGAGTCAATTTTTTTTCTTCAAATTGTCCTAATGTCATTTGTTTTTCGTATTTGCGTTAATGAGAACTTCTCTCGTTCTTTTCCTGTTTAAGAACGAAAAACAATTAACAAAACAAAAAGAGTTTTGATTTTTGAGAGAAAAGAGATAAAAACACGAAGTATTTTAAACGATTTCTCATTAATTATGTTTAATTTCCGAAAGCGAATCGAATTAAAAACTCTCGAGTATCAAACTTTTCGGAAAAAATTCGTTCGCTGCTTCGCGCCATCTGCTGTCGATCGCTGTCACGATCGAATCAAACTGCAAAAAAAGTCGAAGAAGACGAATAAAGAAATTGGAAGCTATTTTGGCGAATGTCAAACGTAAAACGCAATCGTTAAACTTTAGACTCGAGATGAGAACAGTAAGTTTACTCTTGGCAAAGATTAGAGCTCGAATCGCTTTCAGTGCTTATCGTGAGGGCAAATGGCGTTACGAGCAGAATCGAAAAGTAGGACATCGCATTTAAAAGTTGCAAAAGAAAAGCTTATTTTCAAACGCAACTTTTTTCTTTCGCTGTTTAAACTGAAAGCTCGTTTCTTTCGTGTAAAGTGCGCTCTCTTCGACAGTTTCGACGAAATTCGCTTTATTTTTACTTCTATAGAATAACATTGCCATTTACAATTACACTTAATTCGAAACAATTTATTTGATTTTACAAATAACAATGTGCCTTAAACTGCGATTTCTTTTTCTCTCTTTCTTTTTTCTTTAACATAATTTCGAGTTTGAAATGCTGTAAAGGAAAGAGCGAGAAAGAGAGAGAGAAAGAGATTAAAGCTTATTGTTTTCCTCCCACTTCTGTAACGGTTTATTTCACCTTTAATTGTATAATAATTTAATTAGAAAGAAAAATTGAAGCGAGAAACGGTTGAATTTTTAAAAACACTGGAAATGAGACAAAAGTAAACAGCGATCCGTGAAAACTATTGAAAATCGCGTTTTACGATCAATATTATCATGAATACTTTATTATTTCACATTTTTTTCCTCTCGATTCATAAAAAGTTTTTTTTTGTAAATCTCATTTTTCGAAAACTAAAAATTTGATGAATTACAAAATGGTTGAAAAGCTGAGCGAAAATGTGAAAAAGTCAGCGGAGCAGCGAAACGGAAAACAGTGCATAATTGGCGATGATATTTAATTGATACAAAATTCCACTCTTTCTCGCTGAAATTGAAATAAAACAGTAAATTAACGAATTCGAGCGAGCGTTTTTTAAAGGTGCATCTTAAGCAAGAAGTGGTGAATGCAAAAATAACTTCCTTGCCAAAAATGTTCGTATGCAAAAAGCGCCGCGTACACACACATTTGCATCGTTTCATTTCGGAAGTGTTTCAAACGTATCATTTCAAAATTGAAACCCAAATACCGTGAAATTTGAAACTCAATTACTTTTTTTCTGCGAAAGAAATTGTTACAATCTTTTGCGCAAAGGAAAAAAATTCTTGATTTTTCTCTTAAATTTTTCTTATGAATACGCGCCATGAAATGAATATCGATAAGTTTTGTATTCGTGAATAATGCGAATTTTTCTTGTGCAAAATAACAACAACTCGCCGCATTTATTTTGCGAAGTGAGAAAGAAAAATTCTTTTTAACATTTCAACAATGTGTAATTTTCGTCTGAAACAGGTCTATGCGTGAGCATCCTTTCAAGCAGCTCGCTCGCATCGTTAAGAGGCGAACATATTTTTCCAATCGCAGCGTTCAAGTAATAAACGAAAAGCATAATTTCAGAGTTCTACGAGAAAATATAATCAATTTTGAGATAAATTAATGCGGTAAAAATGCGCAACAACTAAAAGAAATTTCGCGAACAACTGAGTAGCGATGTTAAAAATTGAAATAATAAGCAGCAACAGTAGCTGGCGAAGTGAAGTTCAAAACGTAAAAAAGTCGAAATGTTAAATTTTGAAATAAAATAGCTGCTCAATATTTTCTACGAACAAGCGTTACGTACTAAAAGCATTCTTATTCCTTCAGCGACATTTTAAAATTCCGCGAAACGCTTAAATACGGGTGTTTGTCGGTGATCGCGTTTTCCCGCATTTAATTTCGAGCACAAAACTAATACTTAGCTAATTTCGTGGAATGAAGAAACGCCATTTGGAGGATGTTAAACCGAGTGCGACAATTTTTATCTTCTTACTCGTCGTCTTCTGCCTTTCGTGCATAAAACGCATACAAATATTTGAGATTTTTTTCTGAATTTTAAAAAAAGCGAGTAGGAAACTTTTTATGCAACTGAAAAATGTTGAAATGCATTTTTTCTGTTACACTCTTTCTTCAAATTTATTGTCAATGTGTAAAAAAACGTGTACGAAACGCACGTTTGAAGTGTAAGCGAGTTGTAAAAAAGCTCGAAGCGAAGCGCACCGTTAATTTTCTACCGCCAAATCTTAACAGCGATTGTGTTCCCCTAATGAGAACGCTTGCTTCTCGGTGTATACGAAGTTTGGCTGAGTTTATGTAACTGTTTCGGAGCACAAGCAGCGATCGTTTTCGAGAGAAAAGATGGTCACATTTTCCATTCACGTTTTTCATATAAAAATATCGCAAAACATAAAATTTTACGCCTTCGCAAAGCGGAGAGAAAATTGCGATAAGTTTAAAATTCATGACCTTAAAAAGTAAAAATTCGCATTCATTGCGAGTAACATTGTAATCTTAATTTTACTTTTAAGACTTTTGTTGTTTGCGAAAAGAGCATTTTTTGAATGCAATAACAACAAGTGTGGTGTTACAGAAATTTGCTGTGACGTGAATTTAGCGTAGTTTCCATTCTTTTCTCACTACTAAACATCGTGTTGATATTGCAAAACAGTTTAATTTGAACAAAAAAATGAATAAATTTGCGAGCGAACACCGAGAGTGCGAGTCACTAGTGACAAACAAACGTCAGAAGAGCAAATAAATCTTTTCGAAAAATTACGAGCGCACGCCAAATCTGCTGTGCTTTTCGCCTTTCGCTTTTGCCATAAGTTTACAATTGTATAGATCGCTGCTCGCCACTTTGTTTTAAGGCGTCATTACTAAGTTTCATATTTTGGGAATGATGCTGAATGATGCAATTACATAAGCGATTCGCGTTTTTTGCCACCCGTTGTGTTCGAAACACTGCCCGAATCGCAATCGTTCGCTTCTTGCTGCACGTACGTATGTATCAAATGTAATCAAAACATATAAACACAACGGGAAAGGCTTTTGAACCCTACGCTTTATAAGAAAAATTCATTTTTGGGCTAAAAATTAATCACTTCGCTTAGCAGCGTTTCTCTACATCGAGCGAGAAAGCAACATACGCACAGCAAATGTTTGTATCTTGTTTCTTGAATGCAAACGATCAATTTTTTCGCAAATAATAAACACGTAAACATTAATTAATTCGGGCACTGTTTGAAATTTAACGCGAGCAGTGAAAAACCAGATCAGCCGATCGTCGCACGATTCATCTTTCGCTTGCATTGAATTTCTTGTTTTCAATCGAATTCTAATTAATAAGAAATGCATTCGCAGTGAAAATGCTAATGTTTATCGATTGAAATAAAGAAAAGAGCTGCTTCCGGCTTGAATTTAGCGTAAGCTTTGTCGCTGAAAAGTGATGCTCGAGCAACGTTCACAATTAACATAATTAAATTCAAATTTGCTTTTCACGCTGTTGGCTGCTATCGTAAAGCTCGAATCCAAATTGAATGCGAAAAGTGATCGCACCGCGATCATTATTAAACCATAGTTTCATTGCTGTGATTTATTGTGCAAAATTCGAATTCAAGCTAAAGTCGCTTTTTGCAATTTTTGTAAATTACGATTTAAATTCATTTATTATTCGCTTATGTTTCAAATGATTTGTTTGAAAAATTCTGGTTTTTTTGCTTGCTTTAACCTACATTCGAACGAACTGCATGTTGCTTGTTGAGAAAAAAATCTCACAGCGACTGGTAATGAATTATTTGCCAGGTTAATATTGTATGTATTGCATGCATCGCGAGTGCGAAGAAGAAGAAGAAGTTTTTACTGCTCAACATGCGCTGCGAATAAGGTGTGCGCATTTGAATTTTTATTTCGCACACACTGTACGAAGCATGCAAAAATTTTTTTTGATGCGTGCGTTTTGACCGAAATTTGAATGCAGGGTCAATCTTGATTATAAAGAGATTAAGTTGTTTTTTTTTAAATTGAATAAAGTTTGTTTCGCTCACTCGAAAATGTCACTCTTTTTTACGTTGCGCAATTTACCCATCATCTCGATTCATTCTCGATTTAAATATGCAACGAACGCGAATTTATTTTCGAATAAAATAAATTTGAATAAAAAACGAGCGAAAATAAGCTCGAAAAGCTTTTTTTACAGCGCTTTTCACTTTCAAAAGTCATTGAATACGCTTTTCGCTTTCGAGTGCATAAAAGTGCAATTCAATCTCAATGAAACGACCCCGGATTTTGTCACTTTACCTTTTTGCAATTACATGACTTCAGACTTAATTGCTTTCAAACTTGCGAATAACTTTCGTTCGCCGCAACTCTCAATCCGCTCGCTGAGAAAACCGATTGCGCACGAAGGAAGCTGAACGCTGAGGCGAGCGTTCGGTTGGCAGCGGTTTTAATTGAATATGCGAAAAATTAAATTTTTGATTTCAAAAAGTTGAGAATAAAAATAAAAAAGTTTTGAAACTGAAAACTCAACTTCGAGCCATTCGGACGAACACAGAGTCGCCGTCTTTCGGCGAGAAAACGAACGAAAGATTGAATTAAGTTTGATTCGAAACGCGAATCTAATCTTTCGAGAATTGAGCAAAAGTCGCTTTCAAGTTTTGCGCTCGTCAATAGCTCGCAAACAGATCGTCATTTTGCGTGTCGTCGTGAAACTCGCATCTCTTTCGAAGGTGAAAACGAAACGTGCGAAAAATGAAATTAATAATTTTGGACGACTACGAAAAAGTGAGCGAATGGACAGCGAAGTATATCGTGAAGCGTATCCGTCAATTTGCGCCGACCGCCGACCGCATGTTTAACCTCGGCCTGCCGACGGGCAGCACTCCGTTAGGCACATATCGAAAGCTAATCGAAATGCATAAAGAAGGTAAAGTTTCGTTCAAATACGTGCGAACGTTTAATATGGATGAATACGTCGGATTGCCGCGACAGCATCCGGAAAGTTACCATTCCTATATGTTCAACAATTTCTTCAAACACATCGACATCGATTGCAATAATGTGCACATTTTGGATGGAAACGCGAGCGATTTGCAGAAAGAGTGCGATGAATTCGAACGTAAAATCAAAGAAGCGGGTGGTATTGAGTTGTTCATGGGTGGCATTGGACCCGACGGTCACATCGCTTTCAACGAGCCCGGTTCTAGTCTTAGCTCGCGAACGAGGCTTAAAACTTTAGCGATGGATACCATTTTGGCGAACGCTCGTTTCTTTGACAACGATATTAGCAAAGTTCCTCATCAAGCGTTAACAGTCGGTGTTGGCACTGTGATGGATGCGAGGGAAGTGGTCATTCTTATTACAGGAGCGCAGAAAGCATTCGCTTTGTACAAAGCGATCGAAGAGGGTGTAAGTCACATGTGGACAGTGTCAGCATTTCAAATGCATCCTTCGACATTGTTCATTTGCGATGAGGACGCGACGCTTGAGTTGAGAGTGAAAACAGTGAAATACTTTAAAAGCTTAATGCGAGTCCATAACAAGTTAATAGAAGATTGATACGTTTGTTACTTTAGATTTTTAAAATGTTTAAAATCTTACCTTAATTATGGCGAATAAAGACTTTACATAAACACGCTCGAACTTTAATGAATAAGTTTATTACCAAGGATTAGTTAGTTTACATAACTCAAACTGAAACTTCTAATGTTTAACATAAGGTTCAAAATCAATGAGGTGAAATAAAAATGGAAACCAAAGGTGAGCGCTGTAAAAAACGATGCTAGACTTATTATGCTGTCCTTTTCAAAAAACAAATGGTGGCCCTAAAAAGGGCCGTTTTAAATAAAATTATGTTACACGATTTATGCTTTCTTTTCGGTCTTCTTCGGCAAAAGCACCGCTTGAATGTTGGGCAACACACCGCCCTGTGCAATGGTGACGCCGGCGAGCAGTTTGTTCAATTCCTCGTCGTTCCTGATTGCCAATTGCAAGTGTCGAGGGATGATACGAGTCTTCTTGTTGTCACGAGCGGCGTTTCCTGCCAATTCGAGAACTTCAGCGGCTAAATATTCGAGTACCGCGGCGAGGTATACGGGAGCGCCCGCACCCACTCTTTCGGCGTAGTTTCCTTTTCGGAGCAATCGATGAATTCTACCAACAGGGAACTGAAGACCGGCGCGCGAAGAGCGCGACTTCGCTTTCGACTTCACCTTACCACCTTTTCCACGACCGGACATTTTGTAGGTTGTTTACGCTTTGAGCCTTCACCCGCAATATATCGCTTTAAACAGACGCTCGATTGAGAAGAGAGCGCTGAACGCACCTCCTTTTATATTGTTGGCGACCGCTTTCTAGGATTTCGTTCACAGCCAATGACAAGCCGCATTCGCTTTCCGCGCGTTTTCGCGCCTCTTTCGAACAATCGCTTTTCGCGTTTGCTTTCGAAGCAAAAAATCGTCCTTTCGTTTCGGTCGTTTGCGTGTTTCGATTTTTGCTTTCATCGCTTTTGAAATGGCTTCGAATCAAAGTGCGAAACAGCAATACAAAACTGCTTAATGCATACATTGTTTAGAACAATTGAAACCATTTTTGTTAACACTTTACTTCAAAGTTTATTGTAAAATTGAGTGCAATTAAATACACATTTTCGCTTTTTCATCGAAAAACAAATTAAATTCTTTTCTTGATTGCAAATTTGAATTGATTCCTTTTTTGTTTAAATCATAGAATACATTTGGATTTAGAATGTGGAATTTTGAGTAAAAAAGTGAAGTGGTCAAACGGTGATCATTGCTTGAGAAAAAACAAAAAGACAAAGAGAATTTTGAACGCGTAAAAGCATAAAGAAAAAGGCGCGCTTTGCGACGCAAAACGAAAGGCGAGCGTTTTGAGCAGACGAATGAGCGCAGAGTGTGAAGCAAACACCGTTTGGCGAACCAATCGCAGGCGCGCAGTGCGCCATTTGTGAGCGAAGCACCTTTTGCTTGCGTATAAATTGAGTGCTGAATACGAAATCGTTTCCAGTTGCATTCGAAGTAAAACCAAGTTTGTCGTGATTTAAGTCTAGAGTTTAATCAAACATGCCTCCGCAACCAAGTGGTAAAGCAGTGAAAAAAGCCGGCAAAGCGCAGAAAGCGGTGCGTGCGTCCGACAAGAAGAAGAAAAAGAAGAAGCGAAAGGAATCGTTCTCCGTCTACATCTACAAGGTTTTGAAACAAGTGCACCCCGACACTGGAATCTCTTCGAAGGCGATGTCAATCATGAATTCGTTCGTCAACGACATCTTCGAACGAATCGCAGCTGAAGCATCGCGTTTGGCACACTACAACAAGCGAAGCACGATCACTTCACGGGAGATTCAAACTGCTGTTCGTTTGCTATTGCCCGGAGAATTGGCGAAACACGCCGTTTCAGAAGGCACCAAAGCCGTCACCAAATACACATCGAGCAAATAAACTCATTTTCCACTAATTTCAAACGGCCCTTTTTAGGGCCACCATTTGTTTTATGAAAAGGTGCTTGAATTAAAGTAGCTTTCCTTTCTATTCAAACAATGGATTCGAACAACTCACGTTTTATGAAAGATGAGTTCAGCGAAGATTACATCAACGTATTGTACTTATTTTGGTTGTAATTTATAATTTTTTAGTTTTGTATTTAGAATTACAACATTAATCCGAAGTTCGATGAAGAAGTCGGCTTTTTTGATAAGTTCGATATTTTAGCTACCGATCGAAAGGTAACAGAAATACTAGAAGTGATCTGCATTGTAACTGGATTTATTTTCGCCTTGATATTAATCATATTGTTTTTAATGACGACCCGTTGTATTCATATCTTTTGCATCACAACTTACAATAATCCAAATAAAAACCTTTCGATTCTTCGTGATTTGCTTCATTGTCGAGATCCGGTTTTCACTTTGGTTCGCGAAATGTTGCGCAAAGAAGGCACTCACTTAACCTATGAGCGTTACCTTCATTTGCTCTACGAATTTGATCGAAAATTCGGGAATATCGACAAGAAAAAGTTGGAAAAAGTTTTGAGCAGCTTTGCGCCAGACGATGAATTGGTCGCTGTCGATTTGTTAGAGAAAGAAGAGCTCGCTTTGATTGAAAGCAAGCGCTTGCGAAAACCATTGGACACTGTTTATGTTATCGCTGTGAAAGAACTCGATGAAAGTGATACACACGGTGAGTTGGAAGAAAGTAAGGCTATGCTAGCAGCTCATAAACAAGAGATTCACAAGAAGTTGATCATTACTGGTGAAGCCGATGGATTCATGTCGGAAGAAGAAGCTTTGTTTGAGCAATTAGAACGCGAAGAGACCGAACGATTATTAACAGAAATCGAGACAAGTTCAATTGAATTAAGACCGAAGGATTTGCTGAGAGAAGGTGAAAAACAAATTACGAAAGTGCCTTATGAAAAGGAGTTGGAAGCAACACAAGAACCGGCAGTTGAGGTACAAAGACCATTTACTCCAGCTGAATATATTCGCGAAGAAGTGATACCGCCAATTACCGAAGAAGCGCTTCACAGACCGCAAGTTGGTGCTCGTTTCGAACAATTGCGAAGAAAGTGGGAACAAATTTCTGAAGCTGGTGAATTTCCTCCAACCGCTCGTTTGCCAGTAGAAAAAGCAATTGAAAGAGAGGCTTTCGAAAAGGAGCAGTTAGAATATAAACCTAAGGAGCTAATTCAGAAGCTAACACCAGCAATTGTAAGGCAAAAAGAATTGGCAACACAACGTTTGCTTAGAGAACCGCGCGAATTAGTAGATCAATTCGGCCGTCATTTTATTATTCCTGCAGAAAGAGAACCTTACGATAGGTCGCGAGAGGCCAAATATTTGCACGTTTGTGGCCACCATCTGCCCCATCTGCATTATGAACCACATATACATGCACCGCCTGAACATATCCATACTCCTTGTGAATGTCTTTGTGATTGTCATTCGCAAGTTCATCAGTTTGATCATTCTCATTTTTATTAATTGTCTCGTGAATCTTTTGTTGAAGGCATATTTTTCATTATTTCAAAATAAAATTGAATTTCAAATAATCGCAAGACGAATCGCAAACGAAAGCCGACGAACTTTTGTGCGAATTTCTTGCTTTTCATTATTTTCAAAAAACAAATTTTTGATTTGTATTTGGTTTGATTTGATTCAAGCGTTGAACTTTCGAAAACAGCTTTGTGCAAACATTTTAAAACTGCCGTCTAATAAAACAGTAATAGACATTTCAAATTAATTGAATATTTTGATGCGAAATTACTCATTTAAATTCAGTTTTACTTACTTAAAAGCGAGTTTTGTCTCAATTCTTGTTAAAAAATCAAGTTTGATTTTTGAAAAACATGTCAAAAGATGCGTTGTATTTTGGCAGAAAATATTTGAATGAAATATGTGCAAACTTCGGTTCGAAGAGAGATAAGATTGAAAAACGCGAGAAAAGAAGCGAAAATGGAGTGTAATTAGGGTTAATCACAATTAAACCGCGACCTGAGCGCGAAAAGAGAGAAAACGCGAAGAGTTGCTTTCTGATTGCGATTGAAAAGAGCGGATTTCACTCACAAGCAACGAACCAATTGCAGCGCGCGTCGAACGAGTGAACGGAAACCACCAATCAGCGATTGGCGCGCGTAAAAGCGACTGAAACGAGGACTCAGCGTGAAAGGATATAAAGTGCAGCAAAAACTAATGCAATCGTTCAGTCGTCAAATCGCGTTCAGAGTGTAAAGTCTTTTTTCAACGCTTAAACACAACCTTAATTCAAATAATGGCCCGAACAAAGCAAACCGCCCGAAAATCGACCGGTGGCAAAGCCCCGCGAAAGCAGTTGGCGACAAAGGCAGCGCGTAAGTCGGCGCCCGCAACTGGTGGTGTGAAGAAGCCGCACAGATACCGACCGGGAACCGTCGCTCTTCGAGAAATCCGTCGATACCAAAAGTCGACTGAATTGCTCATCCGAAAGTTGCCATTCCAACGTTTGGTGCGTGAAATCGCTCAAGACTTCAAAACCGATCTTCGATTCCAGTCGTCGGCTGTGATGGCACTGCAAGAGGCCAGCGAAGCTTATTTAGTTGGTCTCTTCGAAGATACCAACTTGTGCGCGATCCACGCTAAACGAGTTACCATTATGCCAAAAGACATTCAATTGGCGAGACGAATCCGAGGCGAGCGCGCTTAAATTTATTTTCGTTTGATTTTAAAACGGCCCTTTTTAGGGCCACCATATGTTTTAAGAAAAGGACAAGAATTTAGAGTCGACTTCAATTGTATATTTAATTTCGCTAATTATCATACGTGTAAGCTAATAAATCTCATTTAACTACAACTTAGAAACAGTGTTTAAGCTCGTGTCATCCTCCTCGAACCCTAAGTTGATTGCGGACGAATGCGAAGGTGGATGAGGCGACTTCGACTCTGGCGATCCTTTTCCCGAGCCTCTTTCTGACCCTTTGTCGCTTCCATTCGCTCGAGGCTCGTTGCCTTCTGAAATGGTGAATATTTCGTACGCTGCTTTCTTGGGTCCCTTGTCAAGTGTTTGTAGCAATGTGTTTGTTGGCGACGCGTAATTTGCAATGTACTCTTTATTGGCAATCCACGGCGGGAACTCTTCTTGTCGCAATGGACCTGATATACTGCTGCTTCCCTCGTAATTTGTGCTTGTTCTTCGCCACGGAAGTGTAGATTCGGTCGCAGTTTGCGGAGCGTTGCTCTCCGAAGGTGCATTAACCGTGTCGGACACGTCCGGTGATGACTTTGCGGTAAATGTAATACCGCACTCGTCTGGAGACGAGCTCGATTCATATGAGGGTAGGTACATTGACGATGACTTTACTGTTGAAAGTGATTGATTAGGTTAGCTAATTGTGTATTTGCTGCTTACAATAATGAGTTTTCGATGGATGCGGCTTTTCTTGTGGCAAATGTCTGCTGTTAGTTGAGGTATGTAATGAATTCGAAGAATCGTTTGACGCCATCTTTTTCTTCGCTTTTCGTTTTCGGTTTTGGCTAATTAAGTGGCGAATTTGCATTCGCATTTGGTGCTGAAACGGTGGATGCGTTGTTAGATCTTCGTCCAAATCTGCCCGTGTATACTCTCGATACTGTTGAAAACAATTCACATCGTTAGTGTCGAAAATTTTGCTTTCATATCAAATTATTACCCTTTTAATAGGTTTGAACATAAAATCATTAAGAATGTGATGAATTTCGGCCTCTGCCATATCACGTTTAGATGGAGAATATTCTACATTTCCGATGTCGAAATTGAAGAAACCATCGCTAGTAGCACCCAAAGGTGAAGTGGTCGCTTCTGCTTCGGCTACATTTTGAAGATTTACCAAATTTGCTTGCGTATAAGTGCGAAATAATGCGGACAATGATTTAGACGAACTTATGTTGTTATTGTTGTACATATGAAGAAGATTTTGTTTATTAACCATATTTATTGCATCTTGAAGATTGAGGCGAGAATAAGTTTCGAATATCTTTCGCGAAGACATTCCTTTGTCTTGCGAATCGCGAACGAACCATTGCTTCAAATATTTGTTATTAAAATAGCGGAATCTGTTTAAATTTGGCATTTTGACAAAAGCAATAACTCAATCGGATGCATCGGTTAAGCGAAACTCTTGAAATTATCTTAACACTTGCATCTGATTGAAGAATAATCTTTGTTGCTTACTTGTCACGTATTTTGTAGTTTCCAACCATCATTCCGGAAATGTCTTCGATTCCGGCCATTAAGTGATCCATTAGCTGTTAGAATCAATAAAATCGATTCGATGTTTAAATTTCTATTTTAAACATTTGTAGCGATCAGTTAAAGAGATAAATGAAAACTGCATGCAAACGAAATTGCACAAATAAAAGATTGTTAAAACCAACAGAAGTTAGCTTAATTAGTGTTCATGTCATCAATTATTTGAAATGCTTTCATTTAAAACATCAAATTGGGCATTTACGTGATACATACAATGAACCGAAGGTTGCAATCTATAAATGCATTCCTCTTTTCAAAGAAACTCAGGTTTTGCCGTGCACGGATCAATATTTTCTCCGTTTAGAAATTTATTATTTTTTAATTTGGCCTAATGTTGATTGCTTCGCTATCCTTTACGATAAGCGCGTTTGTGTGCTCAGCTACAAAATTAAACTATGAATAATTAATTTCAAGCTCGTTAGTTTAAATCGTTTGAGCATTTGATTAATTTTGGAGGATTAAAATCTGTCGTGTCGTGTCTAACTTGACTTGCTTATTCGATAAGTGAGATGATCGTGATGATCGCAAATTATGTTTTTTGCTTTTTTTAAACTTTTATGAGTGATTGCTTTTGGCTGTTTATTCAAATTTTAAAAATTTATAAGGTGATGAGATTCATTATTCTGAATGTCTAATCGCATTTGTATAAGAAAAAATTTCTCTGTAATTTTAACATTGCGAAATTCTTTGAGATTATTTTGACTGCGGATGTTTGATATTCAAAAATAAATATTTGAATTGAACTAGCAAACACGAACAAACTCTCGTAGTAACTTGTGAAAATGAGAAAAAAATTCACAAATCACGGTTGCACACTGCCTTGATTAACTAACTAAGCGGAAAAAGCATTAAAAAGGCGATTGTGTCGCTAATTAGCCGAGAGTATGCTTAAAATATTTAGATTCAATAATTCAATGAATTATTATTGAGTCGATCGTTTGAAACTTCGCAAATTTGATTGGCGTTTCAATTAACTAACAATTGTTTTTATCATAATTACCCGTGTGTGAATCCTTTCGTTCATTGACATTTCGTATCGATTTGAAACAGGCACTTTCAAAATTTTTACCAATGGACCGACTGTCATTCCTGAAGATTGAATAGCAACGTTGATTGTATTTACAAATTGTTTTTCAAAGTAATGCAATTAAAAAACGCTTAAACAACAACAACACAATTACGTTAATCACCTTGCAAGAAAACGGTGAAGTAAACTAGCGCGATCACAGTGGTTACCATCATCTTCTTGGTCGGAATGATTTTTTCATTTATCACAAGAACCAAAGCGAAAGCAACCGCTCCTCGCAAGCCTCCGTAGCTCATTATGAATTGTTCGATTCCGCTTAATTTGTGCAAACGAAATCTGTTCGCAATTGCCGTTAACAGTACCACTCCTTGAAACAAAGAATTACTCAGTTTAGGTGACAGCGCTTTACAAGTTTTTAAATTTGTGGGATTCATGCACTTTATTCGATTAATTGATGCGAGCATGTAATTGAAACATTGATTGAAACACAACTTTTCAAAGTTGTTTTTCTCGCTGTAAACGTTTTTGTTTTTTTCAAGTCAAATGCACGTTTAAAGTGAATCAAAGTTAACAATGATCAATGAGCATTAAACGAATGATAAATTAATTTCGAAGCGAAGCAAAAACAAGCGAAAACAATTGAAACGAGAAACTCTTTAGGTATTAATTAAGCTTTTCAGAAAAATGTTTTCATTTTCATTTATTCCTTAAAATTGGTTGCATTGAAATTCAAGGGTGACGTTGATTTCACAAGTAACTTCAGCTTAATTCGAAATTAATTGAAAATAGGAAAGCAATCAAACCAAATTAGTGAAACCTGTGTGCTACTGTCAACTGCTGCAGTAGAAACACTCAAATATTCATTCGTTTTGGTCCCCCTTTTTATCGACTTCGCTTTCGTCTAAATTTTGAACACGTAAAATTATGAAGATAGAGACAAGTTGATATCATAACAAAGCGCTGTGGTCGTTTCCACACACCAAAATGTTTTGCTTTTATCGATTGTGTTTCTCTGACTTTCAAATGTCAAATTCTGATTTAAGAAGTGGGCAATTTCAGCACGAATTCAGTGAGACGAGCATTAATTGCATAAAAACGCGTATTCGTTTGACTTATTTAACATTTTAAGCATTTATAATCAAATGCATGCAATCGCTGCCTGAAATCAGCCAAATTGTATGCCTGAACTTAATTTGCCGTTTGTGAATAAGTTTGCACACACAGCTCACTCTTGACAACAATCTGAAATTAGAATCAAATATTTGAAACGTGCTCGAAAACTCTTGCCTCTCATTTGTTCATTTCTCATTTAACTTTGTTTTCAAAACTATTTGAGTTGCGAACGATTTTCCTTTGAAAAAAAAAATTGAAACATAGTCGAAACTTTATATTCAAAACAAAAGCAAAAGTTTTTCATAGTAATTGTTAAAAACAAATTCCTCTTTCAACTTAAGCTAAATTACATTTGTGGGCACAACTTTTACAATGTAATTACCATCGGTTAAGAGCTGTAACATGCTTGCAGCAAATCCGGCGGAAATTTTCCGAATTTTTCCCGCTAAAAAAACTGAATTCAAAAGGTTTTTAAGTTACTAGAGTTCAACGAACAATTATGCGAAGTTGTTTTTTTCTTGTTAGTTGTGATTCAAATAAAAAAATTTGAACAAATTGAGTGAAAAATTTTCTCTTTCTTCCAGAACCTAATTTCTACGCTTCGCGATTTTGATTCAAAATTAAGAGCTTTTAATTTTTTTTATAAGCAAAATCACTCTTTACTTTTACGACAAATGTTAATTGCGATCAACAAAAACGAGAGTGAGAATTAATTTACTATTGGCGTCAAGCGTCGAACGTAAAGTGCATTTACATTGCTCGCAATTTTTTGCGGTTGTATTTTTTTCAGAATTGAGAAGTGAATGAAATACGTTTATGATAATAATAAAGCGAATTAACGGCAATGATTTTTAACCTTTACAAAGTATTGAAATTGACGTAAAAACTTTATCTGCAGCAAAATTTGTTAATCTGTTTGTTGATACGAGCGGATGTGCAGAAAAAGTTTGTGAAAATGTAAAATTTGAAAATAATTACCGAGAGATCGAAAAATTAAACAGAAGACAATGGTCAACACGACGAACATTGTATTCCAATCGTGATCGTCGTTTACGGTGCAAACGCCAAGAAACAAAAATATGATTGACTCGGATGAATTGGCAAGCATCTTCATCGCGTACTTCAAAGTAGTTTGCGATGTTTGCGTCACATTTTCTTCCACGTAATTTTTCATTGTAATGCCACAGAATGTTAATCTGGATTCGGAGAAAGGAAAAAGAAATAGAAACGTTTTTCCTTGATTTACAAAATCAATCACCATAAAAACGATGATATTCGCAAGCTATTTTTCATGAAAATCTTAGCTATTGACAAAAGCATAGATTTTCTCTGCGGCAAATAGAAAATAAAATTTTGAAAATTGTGTTTTCTGGGTTTTACTGAAGGTCTTTTAGCTGAAATAATACACTAAACATATGTTCACTTTGATTGCGATCTCTAAAATTGACTTATAATCAAGTCGGAGAAAATTGTACACTCGGTTTGAATGGTAAATAATAATAATAATAATAATGACAGTAATAAGGTGAGAATAACTTACGAGAGAATGCCGGACAAATGAAACATTTCGGCCGAAAGATATGCGAGGTAAGCCATAACGAATACAAAGCATGGCTCGATTATTTTCACGTGATGTGTAAATCGTGATACAAATGCGGCCGCTAAGCCCCAAATAACACCCATGAATGTGCCACCCAAAGAGATAACGAAAAACGAAGCGATGCCGGCGATGTAATCAATCGGTTCGATGTTTTGAAAACCCATTTTTGTGTAGCCTTCGAACATTTTGTACAAAACCTATGGTAACAGAGTTTGTTTGAAGCTCAATTATTTTCAAGAAAATAATAAACAAAAAGAGTGGAGTGCGTCTTTGCAATTATGCAATTATCGCATTATGCATATTACGTATTTGAATGCTTTTTCTGCTTGAACCTACGCGTTAACACTGAAGCTTTTCATTTGTAATTTGTTCGAACTACAGCTTCTTAAATCGATGAATAGAAAGTTTTTAATAGAAATCAATGCATTTCTCTCTTATGCAACAATGTCAACAACACTCGAAACAAAGAGAGTGACTCTGATGTTTGCTGGAATCTGCACTTACCACTGTGACGGCGTCATTAAGTAAACTTTCTCCGAAAACGATTATGTACAGTATTTCGTTCACTCCTATTTCCTCAAAAATCGCCAACACGGCCACTGGATCTACGGCGGAAACTATTGAGCTAAACAGAAGTACGTCTAAAAGTGGAAGATCGACGCCGAAAAGGCCACTTTGGCCGCACCAATATAGCGCGAAGCCGATCAACATTGCGTTCCAAACGGTGCCGAGAACGGCATACAGCAAGATCGACATTAAATTATCAAAAAATAGTCTATTTGGCATGTGGTAACCGGCATCCATTACGATCGGTGGTAACATGTAGAAGAAAAAGAGATCAGGTGTGAGAGGCTGCGATGTTCCTGGTTCGATGATTTTCGTGAAATGAATTATGAAGCCAATGATCACACCGAGCGCCATAAGTACAACACTTTCGGGACATATTTTTGACAGTTTC
Organism: Dinothrombium tinctorium; assembly: GCA_003675995.1. Lineage (NCBI taxonomy): Eukaryota > Metazoa > Arthropoda > Arachnida > Trombidiformes > Trombidiidae > Dinothrombium > Dinothrombium tinctorium. The sequence goes on along the minus strand of NCKU01001051.1, from coordinate 4,249 downwards.
GGTGTCACGTGAAAACCTGTCAAATTAAAAGAAATTCTTTATTTTTGCAATTAAAAAATTAAAAAGATTGAGCAGATTCACTGCTATTAGCGAATGATTCGTCATTGTTTTCTTATCACCATATTATCATTAAATGAATTTTTCATCACCACTTAAATCAAACTGCACACATAATTATTGAGATCGTTCTTGAAATGTTGAATTGAGCTCTGAGTTTTATTATTTTGGGAAATAATGGCAAACGCCATACCAAAATCATAATTTTTATCGTTAAATGCGATCTTTTTTCATTTGAAACTAAAAAATGTTCACCTTTTCATTTGAAGTTCAATCGTTTTTTCTGTGTAAGCGATCTTTAAATATCGATCCAATACTCATTTTTAATTTTAAAAAATTGCTGTAGCAACATCATTGTTTCCGAGAGTGTATGTCATCTCAAGCACTGAATGAACAAGTAAGAGTTGATGCATTTGCACGCTCAACTGATCACTTAATCGCAGTTTAAAATTGTTTTTTTGGCGAAAAATAAGCGAGAGTCGCTTGAATTTTTGTTTAAAAAACACAAAATGATTTAAATTAAAAAAGAGCGAGAAACAAGCTAAGCGAAACTAATTACCGTTTTCAATATTCGTTAACGAAAAGCGAAAGCATATTGACATTGTTTTCTTACTTTCGCTTTCAGTTGACCGTGTTTAAATTGGCCCACAATAAAAATCGATCGTTTGGCTCTCAAAAGCAGCAACAACAATAATGAAAAACAACAACAATAATGTCGTGGCAATATCATTTCGATCATATCAAAATAAAACATTTTTTATCATCGTGTAAGTCTGTCATCAAGTCGACGTTTCGTTCTCAGATAGAATTTCTTTCCTTTTTTCTGTAAATTTCGTTTTCTGCTCAATTCTTTGTACAAAATTTGCTTTAAAAATTTCGAACAATTTCATAAATCGATGAATTTACTTTATGCAATTTCAACTTTCTGCATTGAATTTTCTTTGTTGCCAAATTATGAGAATTTGTGTCGTCTCGATGGGAGGTACTCGATTTAAAACGCTTATGCAATCATGTCAATTGAATATCAATAAATGTGACATTTTTTAAACCGCGAATTATGGCTCGACGTGTTTTGAATCTCTTTGCATTTAATGTAAAACACGAGAACTAAAACTGATAATGAGACTTTAAATTTTGAAAGAATTTTATTTGTTTGTTTGTTTTTATTATTAAAAATTGATAAGCTTTTTGAATGAAAATGAGTTCAGCAAACTTCTGATTTTGCCGCAATTTCTTTCATTGATTTGATCGAAGATTGAAATGAGACACAGAGAAACGCGAGAGAACGTAAGAAAATAAGTGAGTAAGAGAGAAAAGTGAAATTATAATCATTATTTAAGTTTATAATTGAAAGCAGAAAGTTAATTATGAAATAATAACTTGTGCAAGTTGTACGCGCAATTAACTGTATACTTAAATAATAATATTTGAACGAAAAGTTTATTATTTAAAAGGATCACGAAAAAAAAACTTTTTTTCACGTTGCTGTACGCAAGGTTAATTGTCGAAAAAGTTTCTCCTCGTTCGAGAATTGATCGAAAATCGTTTTTCAATTGTCAAAAATCCGTTAAACGAATCATTTATTGTTGTTTAACATTTGACGACAATTTTTTTCTGCCACGATTTTACGCACAAATCATCCCGCGTTAATCTCGGTTACCGCTAAAATCGCTTCGGGCGCAGTAAACTTAAACTTACTCAAATAATACGAATTTCAGCTCAGTTATTTGATTATGTGAGCGTAGTTTTCGCGTAATTCAGTGTTCACAACAACATTAACCCCTTAATGCAACGGTGAACAGATGATTGCAATCAAACACAATTCACATGAATTTACCGCTGCGCTAATTGCTGTCGTTTGCGCTACCAATTTGTATATTGCGTATTTACGCGATTAAATGCGAAGGCAATGCTTAAAAGCACAAACAAGCACAGCGAACAATAGTAAAACGGTGAATACGGCGAGAATTTAGCGATTCTTTCGTATCTAAATTTGTTTTAATTGAGAGAAAAACGGTCTAAAAGTGTTTGCGCAAAATGAGTAAATAAAATGAAATAAAATAAAATTTTTTTAAATTTCTGGTAAAACCGTTTTTAAGAAAAACATTGCGAACGTTTGTGAAAGTCGCAAAAAGAAAGTGAGATGCAAACGACGCCTAATGGCTCAAGATGTGATCAAGAAAAAAAAGTTGCGAAAAACGAAATTAAGTTTTAAAAATAACTTTTTCTAATTGTGTAATATCAAACCACAATTAGGCTGTGAAAATTAAGTGCGTTAAAGCGGGCTTTCGATGCGACACTCGTTTTTTGCTTGCGCAATTTTTTAAACAGAGATTGAGCTTGAATTCGAAACACAAGCGAAGTGTGTCTGCACTAAATCAAAAAACGAGGAACCGATCAGAACACAGCGTTTTTGAATCGACGACAATTTCTTCGTTGAGTGACGACATGCGTTTCGTTTTCAATAAAAGTTTATTTTTGCTTCGCTAAAATTTACTTAAAACAATCGCGATAAGATTCATCGAGTAATGAAATGCTCGGTAACGAATATGATTTGGTGCACAGTTCTGATTAATCGCTTAAAGAGCGGAAATGTAATTCCTGTGCGCAATTATTGAAATTTTGGAAATCCTGCGTTCGTATTAATTTTTTTTCAACGGCGGGAATTCGACGATGTTTCGACACATTTTTTATGCGTGAAAATTATTTTTGTCATAATGACGAGGTGCTAATTTCGTTTTTTATCACACAATTTTCACTCGCAATCATTTTATTTGCCAAAAATTGTTCGAAAGAAAGCGAGAAAAAAACGCAAATCAACTCGTCGAATAAATTAAAGAAATCGCAAACAAAGTTTGTTGTTGCCTTTTTTCTAAAATTTGTCCTGGCGAAAAAAGTTTGATAGCTTTTGCCGCTTTCGAATTCATTGTCTACATTGTAAGCGCATTTTTTTGCGAATAGAAAAGTTTGAAGAAAAAGAATGAGGAAGGAAAGCGAATCGGAGACATGCTGCCGATGAAATTGAGTTGCATTATTTGCATAATTCAAATTTGGTTCACTGTTTGCCGTTAAGTTTACAAAAAGAAAGAAGAAACAAACAGAAGTGAACAGTAGAAACAAGCTGTGCCTACCGATTTTCGCTAAACCAACGATGATAATCCATAATGAAACGATGTATGGTGTGGCGATACGCGCGAAATCAAATTTCGCGACGTGATATCTCTGCACTTCGGATTTATTCACTTGCACTTCGGTGTGTCGATGGACTTCGATGAATTTTTGTGAATTGGTGAACGCGTACGCGTCGGTGGTCTGCGGCACATTATTCGTGTTAATAAAGCCGAGACAACTCACTATGAACACTGTGAACACTAAAGACGCTTCCATCACATCATCGTTCCAACGATTGATTCGCGCGAATTTAAAAAAATAAAAAAGATGCAAAACAAAGCTGAAGAGAGTTCGAATCAAGTGGCCGCTTGTTAATTGAGAGCCTCGTGAACGAGTCCAGAAGAAGCGGAGAAGCTTTGCTCTCTTCGCTTGTGTTCGAAACGACAAAACGTAACTTTGCTTCGCCTTTTCATCGCACAAAAGTGAAAAAAAGTAAAAATGTTGCGTGAAGTTGAATTACGTTTGAAATGAAATTTTTCTGATTGGTTCACGGGTTGATCATTAAATTGTGTCTTGCTTTTTACTTTCTAACAATTAAGCAAAGCATATACACGAAGCGAGCGAACACCAATTGCATTTAATGCGGCGAAACGCGCTATGCAAGCGTCGAACGCGGTACACAACTTACAGCAACCAACGCTAACCGCAACTCGAACACTTCAAAACTCTGTGCGCTTGCATCGCGCAAACTTGCGCTGCATCTATTTCTGTGCCGTGCATTCGCGAACAGCCGAAGGACGGATGAATGCGCGCAACGCGTCATTTCGATGTTTCATACTGTCTTACGCATGGCGATCGCCGCTTATTTTCTTCAATTTCACTTCTTCTCTAACACTATTTGCATTTAATTTATTATTTCACAAAATTTTTTCTACTTAAAAGCTTTTGATTTGCATGTAACACGAGTGATAATAGTCACATGAGAATCGGCTCATCTGCAGCTCGTTTCAGAGAAGACCAATGTAAAGAAAAACTACATTTGTTCAAGATAAGAAACAATCAAAGCAAAAATATCAACTTA
>NCKU01001050.1:0-29583 GCA_003675995.1 Dinothrombium tinctorium | reverse complement strand
AAGACAAAAACCTTAAATGTTTTCGCTTAAAGCATTGAGGAATTACCTAAGTCGGCAAAACTTAAATTCTCTTGTTGTGTTCAACATTATCTAGACTTGAAATTATGTAAAGTATAATTACTATATGAAATTTAATTTTCAAATTATTATTCAACTCAAATTACTAACATATACATTATTAATTATTAGAGAGCGGAAATTTTTTCATATAAAAAGATTTTTTGTTAAAATGCATGAAGTAAATTTTCATTGTCGAGGTTAATTAAAAGAATTAAATTTTAAAATAATATGCAATAAGAACAAATTTCTGGTTCTCACACATTAATTATCACTGAGGACAGAAGCGAAGTATTCTTTACACACAAGAAAACTTTTTCTGCCCAAAGCAGTACAATTAAATACTAGAGAATAGGCAATAATTTAAAAAAAGCACTAAATCAAATACAGAAAGTACCTCTTGTGTTTATCGCGAAAAATGAATTTGAGATATTGTCTTAAATGATAATTTTTACTTCTAATTTTTGTTTAAGAATTAATGACAAAAGCTTATTCAAAAATCAAAATTTTTCTTTTTCTGACCAGTATTTGCATATTTTAGTGCGTAAATGTAGATTTTTTCCTTCATAAATGCTAAAATAAATTCAATTTTTAATCTCATATAAGTATTAAATCTACTTATCACTATAATTATTATTGCTGATCATTTAATTACATTGATCACTGATCAATTAATTATAGCTTATTACAAGTAAGAAATGAGCTCCAATTAGAAAGTAATCATCAGAAATATTAAAAACGAAAACTTGAGTGAAGATAAAAGGTGTTTTATTCTTAAAAAAAATGTAAGAATAAAATGAGTCTAGCGCTGTGAAAGGATGAATTTATAATGAGAGTTTCTATTGAAGAACTATTGAAACCCTTGTTGAATGAAGTGCCAAAAATTTCCTCATTTAAAGAAGTGGTTCAATAATTTAAAAAAATCGTTTAAATTATGTTTAAAAGCACTTTGGAATTGAATTTAGTTACTAGTGAACTAATAACGAGTACAGAGTGCTAAATAAAATGAAAAAGACATAATTTTTAATATTGACTATAGCATAAAACAATCAAAAATAATATTCATAATTCTTTATCATAAAAGATTTTACTCATGACAATATTCTTATCGCTCATTTTATTAAATTTGGTGGACTTTAATTTTATCAATTAAATTCGAAGTACCTACGATTGTCTTAGCCATAACACGCACTGGTTATCTCATTTTATTAGAATTGAAAAAAGAAACAAATATGGTACGAGATGAAAACTGTTGCTTTCGAATAAACTGTGTCACTCGAAAATTGTATGATTGGAAACAAATATATTGTTTAAAATTGCAATTTTCAAACTCAAAACGAAATATTCACAAAAGTAAAATTGGAGATAAGAAGACGGCGAAAAAAAGTTCTTTCATGTTATCTATCCGTTTTCTTTATACAATGAAAGAGAGAAGATAGCAGTAAAATGACTTGCACTGACCGAAACAAAGAAAAGTTAAAAAAATATTCCATCTCAACTCTTAAGCTTTTCTCACTCTCGCCGACCAATTTAAGAAAAGAGTTTTTATTGTGCACGTATCATTTCACTTCTCAAACCAAATCACGCAATTAAAGGTAAAATTGCTATCGAGTGTGCTAGCGTCGCTACTGCTTATGAATTCACATTGTGAATCGTGAAAATATTAGCAGTAAAAACAGCAATTTCGGGCGTCAATCTAATGCGGCATTGAAAACGAGAATAAATATCGTGAAAAAAAGATAGAAATAAACACCACACCCTTGAAAACATTTGTTTTGATCGAAATCAGTAAGTGAATTATCGTATTTTCGAATTTCTAAATAAGAGAAAAGGCAATAGTATAAAAACGAAGAAATCATGAATAACGAGTTAAAAATTGCGAAAGCGTGTAAAATGAGTTTGGCTAAAACGTAAGAAAAGCACACTTGAGCAATCTGTTTCGAAAATCTCAGTTGGTAGCAACAAATTTGAATCGCTGATTATACGCCCCTTTTTAAGCAGTTTGCTTTTATGAGACTAATTTCTGTGAAAGAAACAAATAAGTCGCTTTTCGACCTTTTTTGAAATCCAAATCATTTTGAAAGAATGATGATCATAGACACGTAAAAAAAATGAAGTTCGAATCTGAAATGGTTGTGCAAGTTTTGGCGAGGTTCGAATTTATGTTTATTCATTCCATCTTTTCACGAGAATTCAACAAATAATAATAAGTGGAAAATGGTTTAATAAATGGGAAAAGAGAATCAAAATTGAAGGTAATGAAATGTTATTTAGAGCTGGTTTATGCTGACAATTTCAGCAAAATCTGAGTTTGACAGCATTAAAAAAGTACTAACGTAAGTTTATTTAAATTCATGCAAATTGTAAAACTGTAAAGTGCATAATGACGTGTAATAAGCGAATGCACAAAACAACTTAAGTGTCCCGAAATTTTTTCATTTTCAAATTTCAGGAAGCAAAAAACGAAATAAAAGTTTTATTAAAGCTATTTTCTTTATGGCATTTGCAAAATGTTCAAAGATGAAATATGGCGTAATATTTCACGTTTTACTCGGCTATTAAAGATCATTACACCTTTGTAAAATTAGTCGATATAAAATTTAACAAAGCAAGTATTTCATAAACAGCTGCAATATCACGCTGTCTTGATGCTTTTGCAATCGATCGCAAATTTGGGCACTTTGATATCACATCTAAAATAGCAATGTTTGTTTTAGCACTTGATTAGCGTTTCTAGCAGCATTTTTCTTCGGCTCTCTTCTTTACAAATAGGCTAAAAATTAAATTTTAACGAGAAGAATTTACGAAGAGACTTTAAAAGAAGTTTGATACACTTGCTTTCGTTTGGTAACTTAAAAACTTGTACATTAAGAAATTCTGTGTAAGAAAATGTTTTTTGTGTGAAGCATTGCGCACAAAAAGACACACTCTTTTGTTGATAGACCTGTATTACAAAGTTGAGCAGATAAGGGACAATTTTTTAACTATAGATTGATGAGATTGATTCATTCATGTGATTGATAATCTTTTTTTGATAGTTGCTTGTATAATGAACTGTATAAATTTTGCGAAAAAAAAATTCACATTTTTTCTCATGTAAATAGCTTGTTTTATGCTGATATTGTGAGCTTTAAGGTATTCCTTAAGGCTACGTTAATAATGTGTGAAAACATGTAATAATAAAATTGTTGCTACGAGCACCTATGAGCTCAGTATTTTTGATAATTAAAGCAAGTGTAGTTGCTTTTGAGTTTGGGTAACTAATAAAAATAGACTACAAATGTTATCATCATATGTATACTAAACGCTATCGAGACATTGATTTTTGACTTTTATAAAGGCCATTTTAGAAACAAAACTTTTTTCTGATCAAACTGATCAATTTTTTTCTCGTGTAAAAAAATTGTTACAAGATTTTATTTTTAGTAATCGATTTTTCAAAGAGAAACAAAAATTGTATGTACGTAAAAATGCTCTTCAGTTTTGTATAAATAATTAAGAAAAGGTTCTAATTAATCACATCTACAATTCGTAAAATATTTCTTAGTTAAAGAAACACTGAGCTATATGGTATTTAAACGTAGATGCACAAGTAGCAATTTGAATTTAGTGTTAAGAATGGTTCGCTAAATAAGAAGAAAACAACAATCGACAAGAAAAGCACATTCAAAGAGAAGTGCCGTTTGCGATTTCAATTTCTCTTATTTCACAGTGTGCATTTTCATTCATTCGACCTTATCGTAAAATGGCAGCTTTGAGAGCATTGAGCTCAAGAATTCCGAACTTAAATGGTTCAGCAGTAAAAAAACATTTTCCAGCTTAGAGCTTATTCTATTTTCAACTTTAAAGCTTAAAACTCAAATGTAGCGAGATAAAAAAAAACGTTCGTTTTCTATATCAAAATCAATTTTTTTTTGTGTTGGTCGCATGCAGTATGCAAACATTACTCGAACATTTTCTTTTCCCTTTAACTAATGAAAAGCGGTTTAAAACTTAAAATTAAATATCCTTAATTACAAGTAATAATCATGAAATATCTTTGAAGCGTGAAAAAAAAATATTGTTGTAATTATATTCTCGTGTTTTTGAAATCTTTATACTCATGGTTGGTTTTGTACTCTTCTCATCATTTGAGAACGTAATTTAAATACGTATAAACTGGCCTTTCATGCAAAATGCATTTGAATGCCGTGTTTGTTTGAACAAACAAATATATTATTATTTCTCACTGCATATAGCTTAAAGATAGATAATAGTTGCTTCATAAACTTTTTCAGAGACTATTATCACACATCAAATTTCTTTACACATTCAATGCAGCAATAAAAATTATATTTGTAAATTATAAAGTCAGATTAAATAAAGAGATGAGTTTTTTGGTTATTTTTGCTTCGTTCGAGAAGTAACTTTTGATATATCAGAAAAACCTCTTTTTGATTTTGTTCGAAACCAAAATATCAATAAAATTAGATGTGTCCAGTTGGCGTCATTTCTGTGGACTTATATCGAAAATTAATCATATTTTTCTATAGTTAAAAATGGGTTAATTTGCGTTATCATGAATTGATCGAAATAACCAATGTAACTTATAAGTTTAAAAAATTAGCTTGCATTGTGAATCAAAGTAAAGCGAAAAGTTTCAAACTGTCATTGAATAATGGAAACTTTAGCATTTCATGCGAACGAAAATGAATTACTTCCAAGAAGATACAAAAAAAGATCAGCGAGCAAAATGTCAGCGGGTGTATTTCGCTATTGTCATTCATTTTTTACCTTCTGTTCATTATCATTTTTTGTACATTTTTAAATCTACAAAGTAGAGTACAAAGAATTCATTCAAGATGTGGCCAGAGTAAAACTCACAGTTCTAACTGTAAACAAAATCATAAAAGAGAATTTAACATCATTCTTATTATTTTATTCATATAATTTCTTTGTGTCAGCGATGAAGAAAAAGTTTAATTGCAATATAAAAACGCTTTTATGAAATTTTGATATTGAATTTTACTAATCTATACGTTAATTCTCTGTAAATCAAAAAGTAGTGTGTGAAATTCTAGAAAGCAAAAAAGTAAGTTTACGTGACTTGAGAAAAGATAAGCAGTGTGTGGGCTTGAATTGAATGCGCCCCTTTTAAAGGAATTGCACTATTTGTTTTCTTTACCGCACATTGAAAATGGCTGCAATTTAGCTTTTGTTGTCCCTGGATGTGGATATATAATAGCAATGAAGATTGTAACAGATTTTCAAAGTAATTTTTCAATTTTCTTAAACTTGTTAATACTGTAAAAATTATATTTTGAAATGGAAGCTTGTTTATCAAAAAAAAGTTCAAAGAAAAATAAACACCTATCACTTAGGTCTGTGATCTGCGTCGAACAAGATGTATAAAACACGAGAGTTTGGAACTTAATTGGTTTATAAAAAATTAGTTTAAGGACCGAAAAGCATAAAATAAATGATAAAATGACTTTTATATACCTGTAAAAATTTTTACGATAGAAAAACCATCGAAAGTATATTTATTCACAAAACTAAAAGGGAAAACATTAACTTAGATGACGGATATATTTAAATTAGACAACAATTGGATACGTGCACTTCGTGAATCTAAATAAATTTATATTGTTGCCCTGATGATGGCTTTCTAAAATGCACTATTATGCCGAAACTAGTTGACATTAAATAAAATTTAATTTAATTACTGTTTCTTAACCTTACGTCAAAGAAAATAGGTGTGAAAATCCAAATCTTAATGATAAAATGATTATTGATTAATTTTGTGTAGACAAGTTCTCGTGTTAATGAAACAAAACAAACTAAAGCTTAATGGGAAACACTTTAAAACAGGGAATGTGAGATTAAAAAACCGAATCATTACAAGAGTGAAAAAAGTTAATTAGACCAAGTTGAAAGTTGTCGAAATGTTTTCACATTTACTTAAGGGTGGAAAGTGACAAAAAATTGAAGTTGTTAAAATTTCAATAGTTAATTTTATTTTTATTTATTTATTTATTTATTTATTTATTATTTATTTTTCAATGATTTTTTCAATCAAAGAAACCAACCTTGATTTTTATATCAAAAAGTTTGTTTAAAATGAATATTACAAAATTTGGTTAACGTAAAAAAAAACCTTTACTTAACTTATAAGTAATTATAAATTTTAGTATCTCTGGCTTTTCAAGAGCTAGTTACGTCAAAAAAAGAGACAAATTCTATTTCTTCATTTGGTATATTTGATAAAGTGTGTTACCACTATTTGAAAAATTAGTTATTTGTCCTTTTTACAAAGGATAAAAAGTCATTGAGAGCAAAATGCAAAAGGTGTTAAAAAATACGTTTCTGATCATTATTGAATATGCATGAGTTGATCAAATTTTTAAAAAGATTTTTTTTGATTAAATCAAAATTCGAGAAAAAATAATAATTTGCTTAATTTAAACATAGGAAGTATGCAAATATGCATTCCTATTCAATGATCACGAAAAATAGGAAATAAGAAGTCTAGTGTTTGCAATACTTGAAGTATGTAATTACAACAAAAGCGAACAAGCACGTTTATGAGGTTATAGAGTTTATAGAATATATAAAATAAGTATATAGAGAAAAATATGAAAAAAGTCTAAAATTCAACAATTTCCTAACCGATTTCTATAATTATTCGATTATCAGCATTTGCTAGTTCGCGAGTCTGATTACAAATCGATAGAAGATCTCGAACGAAAAGAATGAAACAATAAAATGAGACAAATTCTCAAAAAACAAACATAATGGGGTGCTTAGTATTAGCTTGAGTAAAATGAGGTAAAACATTCGCTCTAAGGATTGAAAATGCATATAAAGTTAAAACAAAAAATAATGTGAAAAATCGTATTTTGCATCTTAAATCAAAGTTGAAACTAGATGCATTCATATGAATAAGCAAACGAAAATGATTAAGGCTATATGAAAATGAAAGAGTATTCGTGTTATTTCCTTAATTCGCTTCAATCGAGCATTCTCTCTTATAGTAGTCATCGTCCTGACTAAGTGCTTTGTAATATGCTGAATAAATTAAAAATACGAATAGCGACAAATTTGAGACGAAATAAATAATGAGGAGATTTAATACAGAAACACAGACATTAACAGAATTTGTAAAGGTCTTTGGTTGAAAAAGTTTTCGATTGTCAAATTTTATTTTGCGATGCGGTTCACGAGCATTGTTTACTGGTTTCACTCGAAAACAATTCTTAAAACAAGTGAAAGAGAACAAGAATATTTTCTGTTACGTTTAATGTTAGCTTTAGTGATTTTATTTTTCCGCTCGACATTCGCTTCGAAGAGCGATCGATGCTTATCCATTGACATGGTATAAGTTTTACTTGTATACAACGTCATTTCCACTGCGCTTAAAATTTTTGTCAATTTTTCTGCAAACAACATAAATGTTTTTTATGTGCAAAGAGTAAATCGAGAGTGAATCTAATCTCACGACTATACGAAAAATAAGAAAGTGTAAAGTTCCATTAATTTTTATTGTGTTTTTTGCGATTCTTACTGCTTTTCGTAGCGAGCGAACAGCTCTTTCAGTTTTCAAGCGGCCGCAGAATTCGCAGATGCAGGAACGAAAATTGCTCTAAACCTTGAAAGCTTTTCATTTCTCAATTATCGTACATTCGTGAATAAAACAATTCTCTGAATTCGGAAACGGGCTGAAACGTTTGAACTCATCGAGCATTCAGCAATCAGCGAACCAGAAGTGAACGAAAAATCCTTCTTTAAACATTGGCTCGCGATGTGCCCTTTTTCGCATTTCAAATAACGTTAATAATGGAAATAGTGAAAAGAGCTTTTTGCAAACACGGGTCTCACGAACAATTTTCGGTTTATTTATCAAATGAGGCAATTTTTTCAAAATGAATTAGCTTCGCTTTGCTTGAAATATTTGTATTAAACATGATTTACTGAAATTGCTTTATGAAAGTTGGTAATTGATTGCTAACTTTTTTTTATAAGATCGGTCTTTTTCGCAAGAAAAAGTTGAACACATTCAACTTTGTGAAACTGCAATCTGAATCTAATATTTCAAGTAGAGCTTAGCTTTACACCACTCCACTCCTAACTTCGCACCTTAGTTTTCAACGCTCAATTTATTCACTCTCTCAATCATCGCACAAATAAGTTTTGGGTGTTAAAATACATGTCAGAAGGGGCGTCTAAACTAACAATGCGCAATATTCGAAATATACGGTAAAGCAACTTCGATGAGAATAAAACTTAGTTAGCAAGTTAAGATTCGAGTAATTTAAAATAAGAAAGTCTGTGTTAAGGCAGAAAATTGTTATCGATAATTTAATATTTCAAAAGTTATAATTTATATGTGAATTTGAGTTTCGAAAGAATGTTTCACGAAATAGCTAATATTTTCATCAAAACATTAAAAAGCAAAACTTTGATCAATAGAAACAAAAATTAAAACATGAGTTTCAATTCATTAATCAGAGAGAATAGTAAAAAATAGAAACTTGGCTTCTTCTGTATTCATTTCAAGGAATTTTTGGCAATTGTGTGAATGTAAGAAAATAAAGATTAAAATTGAAAAAAATCTAAAAATTTATGCTGAGAGATATAAAAGTTTTGCTATTTTTAATATATAGCTATTTACAATTATTTTTTAGCTATTTAAGGTATTTTCTGTGAAAACAAGTTCTTTGTAAAAGCTACGATCTAAGTTTTGTCTTAATCCATATAATCAGGGAAAAACCTCCCATGTAAAGCTAAAGCGATTAAAATCAGTTTAAGTGTTCATGTTTCAAACGAAAACAAGCGAAGCAAAAAATCGAATAGCATTATTTTGCAATATGCGCATTAAAGAAAAAGAAGAAACTAATGCTTTGCAGTTTCCCTTTCTTCCCTTGTCCCACAAGAAGTAAGCAATATTTCAGTACGATAAATTTTTCTCTTTTAGCTTTCACTTTCTTCTCTTTCTTCTATTCTTCCATTTAAAAAACAGACATAACATGCAAATGCACATCCAAGAATCATTAGGACGAATCTGAAATTCTCGTACAATGAAAAAAAAGCTTTGAAAAGAAGAGAGTGAAAGAAGAAATATCTCAAAAATGTTCTACTTTATGTTTGATTTCACAAGATCACAATTTTTTACTTTTTTTTTGCAAACGGTTGAGATATAAGCATCGAATTCAATTTTGTTTGAGATAAAAAAACAAATAAGATAAATGAAGCTAAATCTCTAAATCTTGGAACTTTTTGTTTATTCACCCTTTTATTATAAACATTTTTATGCTTAAATGTGATTTTTTTTTGTTTTGTAAAAAAAAAACAAATTGACAAATCCGAAGAGAGAAAATTTGACTTTGCGCACAATTTAGACTAACTTAGACAGCAAGGAGAATAATTTTATATTGAGAAAGAAAAAATAGGGTGTGTCTTAATACTTTCATTTCGACTTTAAGTTTAAGTAAAGAAGAAGTTCTTGAAGCTTGAATGCGAACATAATTTGAATTGATTATGATAATTATTTATTTTCTTAACCAAATTAAGCATTACCTCATTATTTGTAAGTAAATCAAAATACGTGTGAGAATAGATGAGAAAATTAAGATTTATCGAATACCCAGAAGAGTCTTAAGATCAAAAATCAAAAAAAAAAAATGGTTTTATGTTACAATTAACTTATATTTTAAGAATGTCTACTGCTCTACTGCTCAAAGCTCAATTGTTAGAAATAACCATATTTCATATTTGTTTACTTCAGAATATTTATTTAAAGGATTAAAAGTATCTTTTTGGCTTGCTTTAGCTTTAAGGTTGTGTAATATTTATCGCGGTGAAGGTTGACTAAAAATTAAACCCATTTTTCATATTTTTCAAGCGAAAAATGATACAAAACAAGCGAGAAGACCATTTTGCGAGTATCACTCATTGCACAAATTAAGATTAATTGAAGAGATATGGAAAAGTGGCAATTTGAGAGACAATAGACAAAGTTTGTCAATTAACAGCACTATAAAAGTAACCATTCTACGTAACTTTCATGGAAATAATTGATGAAACTGTTGAAAATGCAACTCAAAATGGGAACAACGCATTGAAGTTGGATCTTTTGAGTTACATTGAACGAATGTTTCTCTGAAAAAATAAGAGAAGAAACAGAAAGCAAGCTTGCGTCGAACTCAATTTTACGCTTTCTAAAAAATTTAATACATGTGTGGATAACAGAACATTCCTCAATTCGTGACATATGCTCTCTTACTATTTCGCATTCCAGTCTCTGAAATGAATCCCACCTTTGACCTGTTTCCATGAGGATTGTATAAAAATTGAAAGGCGTTAAAGCCGTCGTGACATTTGTAAGATCAAATAAGGGAAAATAAAAGAACAGTATCTATGAAACTTTCAATTTTATCATTCTAATTCTACTTTAAACATACTGACACAAAACAAATATTAATGACAATACGAACATAATAATTGGTAGTGCAAATATAACAAGCAAATTGGTGAAAATTTTAAATTTCTACCAAAATGTAAAAACAGCACATGAAGCACCCTTCAAATCTGAGCAAAAATATAAATATCTAAAGCATAAAGTTTTATACTAAAAGGGAACATTTTTCAGGTGCCAATGACGGATTTTAACAAAGTTTTGCACAAAAATTCTTTATGAAAAGCAATGCATGTTGATGTGATTTTTAGCTGGTCTTGCAAGTGGTCGCAAGAAATTTCAGGTCAAAGTGATGTCATTTTTATTTTGTAGTAAATTTTTACTTTTCTTTTAATTTAAATTAAATGGTTATGACTGCAAAACAAAAAGTGTGGAAAAAAGAAACGAAATATGTTGTGGTAAGGTATTTATAAACCTCCAACTTGTACAAAGTTTACCTAATAAAACACTACGATTTTAGCACAAAAATACTTTATAAAGAAAAGATTAATTGCTTTACTGATTATTAATATTGAAACCTTGCTCAGTCAAGAATGAGTTTACAAAAGGTGCTAGAAATGTGACCCGTTTTCGGCTTTACAGAGAATTACCCGTCGATTAAGACTTTTGAATACATTTTCAAGAGTTTCTGAAGAAAGATCATGTTTTTCACAATTTCGCTCCGCAAATCTTTGAGTCTTGGGGTTATAGTAACTCGATTTTTTAAAACCCCTCAAGAAAAAATCAAGATGGGTTAAATCCGGGCTACAAGGTGGCCAAACGATATCAAAACCTAGTCCTATTAATTTATTTCCGAAAGTTTGCTTAAGAAAGTCTCGTATTTCACGAGATCTATGGGCAGGGGGAAAAAAGATTTTTGATTGGTAAGAAATTGACAGTTTTTTCCAAAAATCGGGCAAAATTTCTTTATATCGCAGTGCGGTTATTGTTTCCGTAAAGAATATGGGCTCAATTACTCTTTTGAGATAATGCGCACCATATTTCCAATCTTTGACCTGAAATATCTCGCAACCACTTGCAAGACTGCAGCTAAAAATCACATCATTATGCATTGCTTTTTATAAAGAATTTTTGTGCAAAACTTGGCTGAAATCCGTCATTGGCACCTGAAGTATCCTTTGTAAATTACATCTATGTTTACCTTCATCAATACATCCAAGAAATAGATAGACTTACTCAAATCATTGTCAAATTCTATGTATTCGTCGAGCTACCAATAAGCAAGCTAGGGGTAAAATTTGAATTTTTTCTGGAGAAATTTTTGAGTAGGCTGGCTTTTCTTTTCTTAATTCAAATGAAGCTTTAAACTTTAAGCTTTTAGTTTAAACGAAATGAGCTATTTTTCCAGGAAAAAAATATCAACGATTTCTTCAATGCGTTTACTCCCATCGTTTCATTTTTCAATCGCTTTATGTTTTTGAAACTCCCCCAAAAACTTACATATCGCATCAAATTTTATTGAATATTAAAACATTTAATTTTTAATCATTTGACATAATGCGAAAGTTTAAATATACAAACGAATTTTTCGAAGCGTTTTTAAATTTGTAATGTAAGAAGCAATGAGAGATGAATTCTTTCGCTATGCAATATTGTACTGCGACATTCAAAACGAGCACACACCCAATTTGCGGTTACCGGCATTACACACACACACACCTGTCACACCAACACCTTGAATGGTTTGAAAAAGAATCATTTAAAATGAAATCTATCGCAATAGAGGCAATCAATTCAATTGTTAATCGAACGTTTAGAGGAAGGAAAAAATCAAAGCAGGACAAAACGATCAACAATAGCTTGTTATTGTTAATCATAGGCAAAAAAATTTTCTGTCTCGATTTTGAAACTTTCGCAAAACAAAAACTATTAAGACATTTTTGCTGCTTTTCTTGTATCGCACTGCAATTTCAAATAGAAATTTCACATTGTTTTTTTAAGGAATGAATAAAAAGTAGAAAATTTTCCGTACGCTTTGATCTAATTGCTCTTTCAGATCAGTTTAAAACAGGTCACAAATAATCGGTTTAGAAAAGAATTTGCATTGCTTACCATTTAGATTAGGACCAGTGACGAAAACCCAAAAATCGATAGACTTGTGTTTTTCAAGTTGCTCATAATCCCAGGGTTCCTTAACTCGCACAGCACCATTAGTATCGACAGTGACCCAACGATTAGTGCTCTCGAGTTTGAAAACTTCCATTGGATGTTTTTTGTCCAAACTAACGACAACAGCTCCGGGCGAAGAACCATCAGATTCTTTAAACTCATAAGTCTTCGGTGGTCGCACTGATCGCTTGCTTCGTCGAATTGTAACCTTTGTTGAACTTGATTCATCGTCATTCTCGATTATTTCAGGCTCAGCATCGTTATTTATGACTTGGTTGTCATTGTCGCTGTCGTTTACTTCTTCGTAAACGCGAATTATCACCGACACATTGGAACTTTTTCGCGATGGTTTAAGACAATCACTTGCATACAATAATAGATGGTAGGTGCTCAACTGAGGCTTTGCGATTAAACGCAGTTCACCTTTTTTGGGCACAACATAAAACACGGGATGCCGTGCTACCAAATGATAAGAAACATCATTGACGTAGTTCGCGGTCACATTACCGACGAGCGCATCGCGGTCAGCGTTCGACGGTATGTAATACTCGTATAAGTTTCTGTCAAATGATGGAATCACATAGTTGTCGTTGTCAATAGATGCGTGTGAAGATAAATCAGTGAACAGTTTATTAGATGCGTTATCGCCTGCAATCAGAATGAAATTTGTGAGACATGTTAAGAACTTCGCCTGTGTTTGTCGCGATGTCAATTGACGAGCTTTCGCTTCGAGAAAAGATATCGCCGACAAACATAGGAATGGTGAGTGAAGTGCTGCAATTGTCAACTAAGATTATTGCCGTGGTCTCAATCGCATCAAATGCATTGCTGCAGTCGGAGGAAAGATTAATGCAAAGTTCGCTTTGCGAGAAAAGAAATGCAATAAATTAATCGCACGTTTTTCAATCGCTATTCGTGTGAAAATAAACGGGCGAAAAGCGAGATGCGATCGCCCCTCTTTTGACGGCGCCATCGAACGACAAACGCGGTTCAATGACTCGAGCGAATAGCGGTTTTCGCGCACGAATTACCGAAACCGGCGTCAAAAAGTGAAGCGCACATTGCGGAACGCCGCCACCGAGCGACGAACCGATGTCAGCGTTGAGAAGCGCGGTTTCGGCCGAAACATGGAGGGGCACTCGGCGAGGTGAACAAACCTTCGCTCGTCGCTCGCTTCACGCAACGCATTCGAGCGCTTGACATTCACGCGGCGGACAGCGGTCGGGCTGCGAGGCGAGTACAAACCTTGCGTTCGGATGTAAAAAGATGCGAAAAACAGGTAAAAAGCGGAGTGTAAAACAGAAGCGAACATTTTGTGTTCGAACACAGTTCATTAGACGAATGCTTCACAAAAGCGATTCGAGAGAACGGTGCGTACGACGCGTGCGCTGACGCCCGCTTTTCAAATTCGATGGGCGCGTCCATTCAGACGCTTTCGGTGGGGGCCGATCGCGCATTGCGACTCGCCGCCGGAAGTGGCTCCTGTCGCCGTCTTCTTCGGCATCGATCGCTTTCTCGCCTCTTTCCTCTCATTTTCCTCCGTTTCCGGCTCTCCGCACTTCATTTTCACAAACTCTACTTCCTAGATAAACCCGCTTTTGCGTTTCGCCGAGTTTTGCGGCCAAACGGTCGTAATGAAAAAGGCGTGTTCAATCTCGAAATGACACTGAATTGCGATTTGTTAGGAAATACATGAAATTACTCACTATCATAGAATTTACTACTTCATTGATTCAACAATATTTGCGGTGATTAATATTGTGCGTGCGATGAGAATACAATGCGAGTGCATTTCCACCGGCGTTTTGTTTGAATTAATATTAATCACACACATTGTTTCCAACTTTTACTTTATGCAACTCTTCCTTTATAACTTTTGCGTTTGAATTTCAAAGCGGTGATTAAAAGTTTTATTTCGGAGCAAGGAACGAGAAAACTAATCATTATAAGTAATTGCCGTTGAGTTTTGATGTAGAGTGAAAATTGAAAAATAATATGAACATTAAATGTGGTTAATTTGATAAAAATAGCAAGTTCGTGAAGAAAATTGGAACACGTGCGCTTTTTGCTACAATTTGCTTTTGATGAAAATCATGATTAATAAAAAACATAAACAATTTAAAAGTTATTCAGATAATCCTGTAATCGAATTAGCTGTTTAAACGCTTTTAACATGACGTACTAACATTTTCATTCATTTAAAGCATAACTGTCCATATTTTGTAATTATAACAATTTTTATTAATTTCTAATAATTGAATTTTATGAAAGTGAAAGTTGTAATGTTTGTAAACTTTGCTATTGAGGATTATTGGATAGTGAAAACTTTTCTTTTTCCTCGAATAACACTGATGTAAGCAAAATGCAAACATTAACTGTGCATTTTTGGCCTATAAGCTTTAAAAGTGGACAAAAAAAATTGTGTTCTCAATATTAATTCAAAAAATTTACGTTTAATTTTCAATTAAAAACATTTCATGCATTTGGTCTCATGCAAAAAGTATGATCACTGAACAGATTTTTTAAAAAATTAATCGGTCAAGATCAATGAACAGATGAGTAGTCAATGCCTGCAGGACTTGTGAACAACAGTCGAATAGTTTTAAAAATTTTGAGTGCATGTTGCTATTTCAGTAAGCAACACATATTAAGGTGTTTGAGTTTTCTGCTTTTCCAAAGAAGCTTTCTTTTTCTCAGAAATCGTGTGCAATGAATTGAATGCAGTGCAATTCGTCGGCGATCAGTCAAACTTTACAAATCAAACATTTAGCTATGATTAAAAGCTTGAATACTTCTTTCTATTTGAACTGCGAAAAGTGTAAAAGCTTTAAAAATGCGCCGAAAAAAGAAAAAGAAAAGAAAACAGTAATAATTCAATTTTGCATTGCATTTCATTCGGTTACTGCACTCATCGCTTCACTTAATCCTTCTAATTGCAGTGTTGTTTTGAGTTCAAAACTCAAGCAACAAAAATCAGTGTAAAGTAACGTTATGTTCAACGGGCACTTAACAATGGTAATGATCCGAGTGCTGAACTGTCCGTAAAATACAATTTTATTTAAATGTACTGTATTCAGGCAACACTTTTTTAAAAATTTCTCGAAATTTTCTTATGCTTCTCTTGCTTCGTCTAGCAGTAAATTTTTGTCATTTATGAAAATATGCATAAATTTTCTTAAGGCAGAACTTGCAAATGAAGTAAACAAATGTGTTTCATATCTCCTTTATGCGATAATTATTGCAAACAAAAAAGTAGTCGGACACGCGATCTGATGATTGTGACTAGCAAAACAACTCAAAAAAACTCAGATCGCTTCTACCAAATCACTAAACTAGCTAATTACTTTTTTATGTAATTTAAAGTTTTTTAAACTATACCTTAAATAATGAACACGGATGTGTTGAATTTTTAATTCTAGTCCCATGAAACTTGTTATATTAAAATGCAATATGATTTCCACGATAAAATTATAATTTGGTGTTTTTTAAATTCTCTTCACATAAAATCAATATAATTTTGGCAAATTTTAATGAAGTTATTTATGTCGCTAGTTTTATTATCAATATGAGTGATGAAGCAGATTAACTTTTTTTGTCATCCTCTATTACCATTGTATCGTATTTTTATTAAAATTTTTAAATAAAAAACCAGCAATATTTGAGTTTGGTGTTAGCAAATAGCTAACAAAAACTATCAAATCAAATAAAACTTTTATAAATTTTATTTTGAGATTTTTATTTACGGTGGTTATAAGGAAATGAAATTTTTTTCTCACAAATATAAAGGTCTATTTATTTCAGTATTCTAAAAGCGAAGGTTTGAAATAAATTAAATTATCTTTATAGAAATTTTTAAAAGGAAGCAACAATGTACAAATAAAATGGTTAGAATTTAAATTTTATATAAAAAAATTGAGACTCAAAACATGTTTTAAATTGCTCAAATGCTAAATTTTAAAATTAAAAATAATATTAATGCGATTTTTTTGCACAGCTCTATCCATTAAAGGCTTATCGCTTCGCAAATCATAAAGCTTAAAGGCTTAAAGCTTTAATTTTGATTAGAGTTTTACATATAAATTAAATGAAATATATGCAAAAATATATGTTAAGTAAAATAAAAATTATGCGCTCTTAATGAATATTTCGAAAAAATATATAGAACCATTGTATTCCTTGAATATTTCTTGTGATTTAAAAAAAAATCGTTTCGACAAATTGTGACATTATTAAGACTTTGAATACTGCATATAATAATAATATGAGATGAAGTTTGAAGACACAAATAAGGAAAAATTAACATAAGCTGCGGCAAACCTTTTCATTTCACTTCATGGCATATGTAAATCATTATTTAATATCATTCCAGAAAAATTTTAATTATTGACCCTTGTGGTTTGTAGTTCAAATGGATTAATAATCAATAATACTGGGAAAATAATATTAAGAAATAGTATTTCAAAATCAATTGCTAACTAACTAATAATTAGTGTAAACAATTATTGTTAGCTTAATCGGAGGCAAAACGTTTTTCTGTGATCTTAATTATTTTAATCATTTCAAGATTTCATTTGTAAAAAATTGTACAGTAAACGATTTTAAAATTTTCCAACTGACCTGACAAAGTTTTTTCCTATAGCAAGGCCCGTGTGACAATTTTCTAAGTCGCTCGCTTTATCTAGAATTACGTATAAAACTGTTTGATGTCCAAAATGTGACTCGACTTCTCGAACTCCTGATCACGGCTAGAGTCGGGCATGCTTACGCTGGCGTATTATCGCGGTCGGGAGCGAGCAAAAGCATAAAACCGAATGACGATTTATTCAATGAAACAAAATGGAAACTACTTACAGAATGAAGAGAATAACTTCACTAAACTGAAGCGATTTCTAACTTATTTCACACTATTCAAATTCGTGTTGAAAAACACTTCGAGATGCAAACATTTCGAGTTACAAGCGAATACTCTCCCTTTTGGTCAGTTACAATTCTGATTAAATACAAGTTTCGTTTAGTTAATATATGAGCATTAAATAGGTATCTACACTATTTACAATAACTTTGCACTCTCAACTTTGAAATAGATGCAGTCATAGTCAGATTGACAAGTTTCAGTCGATACAGCTTTTTGCCGCAACAGCCAGGAAATTTATTGGCTATAATAAGTCTCTGATTAGCTTGACAATTAAAAAAAAAAAAAATCTAGAGATTCAATTGATAATTCTGAACTACTGCAATTGCAACAATGTCACCAAAATTGCAGAATGTTACTACGTTTTCATAGTTTTATTGAAATATCTAAGTAGGTTATTCAGTTTTTAAAATGATTTTCCTTAAAAAAAGGCTTGTATCAAAAAACTCCTAATTTTCTTATAGTTCGTCTGACAGTGCTCACCATGCCTATTCGAAACGTTGAGGTTTTTAATTTTATGCACTAGCGAAGCAAAGAATTTTAATCTTAAATGCTTTATACACATAAAGAGAAAAACTACTTGTTTCATATACAAAGTTATTTTGTATTCAAAAAATAATCTCTCATATAATATTTTTAAACGAATGAATCGAAATTTTTAGTTGAACAGAGATTAATAAATATGAAAAGCACTCGAAATGGAATATACAATTCGTAAAAAAATATAGAAAAACGAGATCCTATAAGTGCCATAAATCAAAACTGTGCTTTAAAGGCACGCAAGTGAATGAAAGCAAATGTTTCTTACTTGTATTTACACAAATTCTTATCATGAATAAAATATTTGTGTTTCCATTTTTCTTGTATTTTTCAATCGTGGTTTCGGTCATTTTGTAAATTAAGCAAAAAATAAACCAAACAGATATTAATTACATGTCAAAGAAAAACCATTTCAAAATTATTGCTTATTTGAATGGATCATATTCATTCATATTCATTTTTGCTGACAAATTTATTTATAGATCTTAAATCAAAATGAAAGTTCAATTTTTTATTGTAAGTTTTATCTAAAACAGTTTTTGATTGTTTCTTCCAAAGACACAATAAAAAATTTTTAAATAAAATTTCGCTTTTTTGCTAAAAAAAAATTGACATTTAACTATTTTTGTATCTTCGATTGTTTACTAGCGATGATTAAAAAAATCTCTAAAAATTCAATTATCTTTGTCGAACAATGTAAAAAAACTCATTTTCTAATCAAGGTTTTTATGCTTATCTTAAACACCATTAATAAAAAACATCAGTAAGATTAATTCAGCAAAAGCACAATGTTGTGTGGAGAATATTTTTGCTTTTTAAGATTATTATTTATTTATATTTATATTTTAATTTTGTTACAAAAAAATTTTTTGATTCATTTGATTTTATTTTCACGGTATCACTTTGAGCAAATATATTTTATCTTTCCAATTTCACATTTATTTCTCATTTTGTTCAAAAAGCATCGTATATAAACTTTTTCTTCGCAGAGCATTGTAGTTTTGAAAGAGACGAACAATAAATCAAACAAGTTTTGCCAAAAATACTTTCTAATCTCAACTTTAATCGATAATTTTATCTCGTTATTTTTTAACATACTTTCTTTCTGATATAGAATTGATTTTTCTTGATCAAGATTAAACACATTTTAACTCGATTATAAAGTTTTTTAAAGCATTTGATATGGAAGTTGTATTTTTTAATGAATTTAAGATGAAAATCTTGATTATGACTATAAAACCAATTTAATTTATGGATTTAGACATTGCAAATTGCTTTAAGTCAATTTCATAAATTTTGATAATCGGGTTTCTTCTTTTCCGATTCTTTCTCGATCATACTTGCTTTTAATGCTTGTTCAAAAATGCTACTTGTGATTTTCATGTAAGTTGTTGTATCGACCACTTCTACTGAAAAGTCGGGCACAAAATGAGAATTGAATGGCCCAGTAAATGATTTATGATTAGAGACAAGCGTTTCTTCACTTCTCGGCTTTTCAATGTTCATATTATCAAGATTAATGCAAGTATCATTCATTATTGCGAGGGTACTATCGATATTTTGAAGGTAAAAATCTTTCTGCTCGATGACTTGGGACAATACCGAAGCACCAAAGTGGTTGAAAGGACCACAGTCAAATACAAGCTGCTCTTTGCCAATTGTAACACGTACTTTGCCTTCCAGGATAAGAATAAAGTAATCAGCAGGCTCTCCAATTTTATAGAGGAAATTTGATTCTCGATCGGACTCATCGGGAATATGTTGGAAATAAATTTTCTGTGCCATTACACGACGAAGTATATTATTACTCACGTAAACGCTGTTGAATTCTTTCACAGCTGCAAAAAAAAAGCATTTAATTGGAATATTTTAAATTTTGCTTACAAGTTAAAATATATTGATAGGCAGCAAAAGCCAATTGTGATGAAACAACGTATTGACTTAGTTCTTGCTCGCTGATTCCAGCAAAATCAGAGAAATCCAGTTTTGCCTGCACCTCTTTTCTTCTCATTTTTCTTCTATTGTCAGCTGAAGAGATCGAATAAGTTTAGATATTCAAAGAAACATTTTATAATTTTTTACTTAACGTGTCTGTTTCATCCATGATCTCCACTTGTAAAACTTCTTCAATCACGTCTTCCAAAGTTACAATCCCAATGACCTCATATCGGGGATCAGAGTCAGTGTCCAAATATATCTTACGAACAATTGCCAAATGTGACCTTCCTTCCTTAAATTCGTTCAGTACAATATCAAGAGTAACATCGTCGAACACATAGATGAGTGGATGTTTGTAAAAGTTTGTTACCATTTTTAGAGGTATTTTGTCATCAGGATCGACAAAAGCGAGATCTCTTGCGAAGAGAAGGGCGATTATATTTTTTCGTTCACCTTCATAGATTGGAATGCGTGAAAATCCTCGTTTTTGAATTTCCGACATGGTGTGAAAATCCAAAATCGCATTGTGTGGCAGCATGAACACATCTTCTAAGTTGGTCATCACTTCTGACACTTTAATTTTCTTAAATCTCAATGCTCCTTTGATGATGTTTACCTCGTCCATCTCGATTTTATTGTAATCCTTTGTGACACGAAGATATTCTGTCAATCTTTCGCGATCGTAAACGTTGCCGATTTCTTTTCCGAGTATTTTGTCGAGAATTAAGGAGATTGGAAGCGACATAGGAAAGGTCAAAATCATAAAGAAGTAGGTCAAGTATATGGTGTTTGCACCCACAGCGAGGCCATGTCTCGAGCAAATCGATTGCGGTATAATCTCACCGATTATGACGATGCTGAGTGTAGAGCCGATCACGGCAATCAAACCTGATGTAAGATTTTCGAGCAAAACTGTTTGAATCGAATTCACTAAAACATTGCTAAACAGCAAAGTACAAAGCAAGTAATTTCCATGTTTTCTCACGGGCTTAATCATTTTTGCATAACGCTTTTCTGCATCAGTTCCACAAGAAGAAATAACTTGTAATTCATTCAAATCGAGCGCCATTAGACCTAAATTTAGACCCGAAAACAACGAGCAGAGAAGTAAACATAAAACAATCAACGAAATTTGAACAGGAATCGGCATCAATCGTTTTTTAACTTCAATTGTCATCCAAGAATCAGAACCTTGATGGACCCAAGCGGCATACGTCACTCCATTACGCGTCATATTCCCATCCACACAAATGTAGAGTCGATCATATATCGATGGTAACTCGACACTTGCGACCGCGATTTTATCTGTTACCGCACGAATACGAGTAATTGCAATTTTCTCAAGCTCATTGCAATCAGAATTTCGCGTTAAAGGGATGTTTGTAAAGCCGATTCTAGGATTTAAGTTGAAGAAATCACCAAACAAACGAATATTTATACGTTTATCAGCTGGTACTACGTAATGATCATCGGACGATATTTTTGCTTCTTCATTTTCAACTCTAAAACCATTTATTTCAGCAACATCTACTCGGTCACTGATTTTGGATAATTCTATTAAAAGACTGGGCGAGCTTTCTGCTTTCAGTGAATTACAAATAAAAGTTTTGTTCAAAAATACGAGCAAAGCGAAAAGCAAAAGCGACTTTATTCTGAAATTAGGCTTCATAAAAATCATATCAGTAATGTTAAAGAGCAAGAGAAGAAATGAACGAAATGCAAAAACTTTCTGCTTATTGCGTATTTTTATTGAGGCCCATAAAATCATTCAAATCATTAGTTTAATGCGAACAAATATGATGACAAGAGGCGTTTGATTTTTGATGTCGAATTTATGATTGGAAGCG
Source organism: Dinothrombium tinctorium (assembly GCA_003675995.1). NCBI lineage: Eukaryota > Metazoa > Arthropoda > Arachnida > Trombidiformes > Trombidiidae > Dinothrombium > Dinothrombium tinctorium. Next base: position 7,727 of record NCKU01001050.1, on the reverse strand, counting down.
ATGGTTCTCAGGCTGTGCGATGCACCGTGTAATGAATGATTTTATGAAAAACAAACGATAGAACTTACAAAATTTATCTTCGAAATTCACAGTAACTCAGTGTGTAAAAAAAGAAATGAAAGACGATTGACAAATACTGCAATTGCATTTGTCCTGACAGGTCAACTCAACGAACTTTATTAGTTTTTATCATATTTGCATGCAATAATCGTAAAATTAATTATAACCACAATCTATATTTGTTCTTTAATATTCTAAAATGTTTGAGAAAGACACAAAACTAAATTAATCGTTGAGTAGGTATCGTAACTAAGTAAGCATTGAGTTTACGCGTTGGAGGTGATCACGGCGCTAGTGATCTAGTGAAGAGTAATGAGTTTGGCCAGGAACACGGTTGTTGCAAGGCTGCGTTATGGCAGCAATATGGCAGTAAGCGGCAATGGGCAGCGAGAAGTGTTTGCTTACTCCTTTTATATGCAAGAACAATGCGAATACTTAGAAGCATTGCTATCAATACACCAGACGGCAAAAAATTTACTTTGTTTACACCCATTTGAGGGGAAGCTAAGGTCAAGACTTTAATGTTTTCCCCAATCAACCAATCATTCAAAGATACAAATAAATTAATTTTTCTTCTGATGTAGTTGATTTGTGTTTGTGCGAAAGCACATTATTGCGAGATATGCAAAGTGCAATGTTGAAACACCGTAACCGATCACGTGGTCTGTTACATCGTGCATGACACAATAAAATTAATCGATGGAAAAAGTTCTTAGCTTATTCACGTAGAAATTATTAGTCCATTTATAGTCATAAATGAATAGAAAGAGTGTTAAACAAATGCAGATCATAAAAAGTAAAAATATTTTGAGTTCGAAATTAATAAAAACAAAAATAACATGAAAGTGTTTGAATAGAGTTTTTGCACAAAAGCGTTCAATTAGTTTGATATCGAGCTTTGTTTTTATGTTATTAGCAAAAATATTTACAAAACTTGAACTCTATTTTAAAACTGGCTGATTCAAAACCAGCAACTTTTTTTTCAAATTTTAATCTTAAATGCGATTGGTTTACGCGAGAAAATCATATGCTAAGCTTAGAAATAGCAAAACTTCGTGCAACATATTGCGCGCAACAAAATAAAAGTGAAAATTAAATTTATGCAACTAAACTGAAGCATTGCAACATTGGATTGCGTATAAATTTATCGACGGTAATGCTCCTTTAAAATGAAAAAGAGTGACGAAACACAAAACAAATATTAAATAATAATCGACTGGGAAGCGTCTCGAAAGCTGCCGTCCTCAGCGCACTTCATTGCGAATAGAAATCTTGAATTTGTGTTGCCTGCGATTTGTCAATAACACTTCACGTGTTTTGCGTCATCAAAGAGAGAAAGAAAATTAATTCATTTGTTAATCAGCAAAACTTTTCAATTTCGCGGTGTGTGTGAAAGCGTTTTTCGAAGATGTCCATTTTATCAATTTCGATCTCTAAAATTGCGTTGTTTCTGCTCGCAATAATTGCGAAAACAGGTAAAATAATTTCGCGCTGAGTGTTTGCTTATTAAATATTCAAGTTTTTTCAGACGCTCAAACCGATTCTCAGAAATGTATTCGAGAATGGGACGAAAAGCAATATAAACGCATGATGGAGTGTCAAATACTTGCCGATCAACAATTGTCTGACATGGGAAGTGAACGAAAACTTAAGTTCAAACCTTTGGAGTCGATGAGCGAAGAGGCTAAAAAGATATTTTGTTGGTAAGTACTATTTCTTAATTTTACGATTATTGAAACTTTCTTAAAGTAATCGCGAACAGATCATTGATTGTTCCTTGGTGACAGTGAGTGAAAAGTGTGTTCACACGATTAACTTATATTTACGCTCACTTTTGTGGAAATCTGCGTTTGAGCGATGTACAAACGTCGAAATGAAATGCACTTCGAATGCGACGCAGTACACGCATCTAAATGCATGTAAAATACTCTATTTATTGATTATTTTGAGTTTTCTTTTATAATTTTTTATGTTTTAAAAATTCAAATCGACATTTTGTACAGTTGTATCTTTAATTTCTAAATAATTTATTTTTGAGCATTGACTATTTTACACTTGAATTTGTGATACTAAATGAAAAATATCGAAGTTTGTAAATAAAAGCATGAACTGAGAAAAGCTAATAAGCGAAGTATTTTGTGGTCCGGTCCAGGTTTGAATTAGATTTTTTTCAATCTTTATGATCAGAATAATTTCCATCTTGTGCAAGTAAAATGTATATATTGGCTGAAAAAAAAATCTTATTTTTACGATGAATTCCTTATCAGAGTGCTTTTCAAATGAATTGTACTAGTAAATGAATAATGATATCGTTAAAAAATGTCCAATGAAAAAAGTATGAAGAGTATGTCGTACATTGGGGATATTTGAGAATAAATCGAGCCCAAGCTTTTAGCATTGATCAAACTTGTTTGCTGCAGAAACTAGAGCAACTCAGTTGAGGTAATGGCTAATTTGTCAAAATAATAGTTCGAGTTTAATTTAAATGGACATTTGATTGAATTGATGACCAGAAGTGATGATTCAACGTCACGCATTGTTCATAGATGTATCGAATATTCAGCAACGTTTCTTTTAAAAAACATGCTTTGAAAAATAATGTTCTATAATTACTAATATCTCAACTTTTATTTACATAAAAAGTTATTAATAAGTAAACTTTATTTGAGCATATGTTACAATTTAAACAGGCAGAATAAGATGAAATCTAAATGTAGAACCTAGTAGAAAGCTTATCTTATAGAAATTTGGTTCCTTCTAAATCATCACAAGTCCAAGTTTTGTTCAGCCACGATGAGAGTTCAAATTTTTCGGAGACGGAGCTTATCTTCTTTCAGAAATTTTTAACACATTATTCTGTTGCCTCTTGTTTAAAACATTATACAATTTAACTTTAATTATCGTGAAATTATACACAAACAAACTTTACTAATCGATATTAAAAAAAAAATATGTGCAAATAAAAATATATGCTTGAATTTAAAATTAAATGTACAAAACAAAATGAAATTAGACTGAATCGTGGTTAGAACGAATAGAACGAATATAAAGACGATATCTTCTGTTGATGCCGCTTACTCATATATGTAGTGATTGACAAATTTGCAATGCTAAATTACATTCACCAGAGTCTATTTCTGCTAGTATTTTAAAAAAGGTAGATTTGCATTTTTAAAGAAATTAATCTTTTATTTTATTTTGACTAAAATTGCTAAATTGGTAGTTTAAGTACTTGCTATTGCAAGAATGTTTTTCATGTAGCTGTGCGCATGCTGTAATTGTGATAGATCCATGAGCACTGAACACACAAGATGATCGTGATTACTGTGTATGTATTGTGTTTGCTGTGAGCATGGTAAAGCTCTAGGAACCAGCTAGGATTTAAATAGTTGAGGATTTGAAAAAAGTTTTAAACACAATAAATATACGTAGACTGAAAAATGTCAAGTTTTTTTAAACATATTCTTAAAATGATAATTTAAAATAGTTTTTAAGTAATATTGATATGATAAGAAATCAATAGATTTATTTCAATAGTTCTCATTTGATGATATTTACTCTTTTCAGTCATTATGTTAATTCACTTTTACTGAATCTTCTTATTTTTTATCCAGTAAAGAATTACTGTTGATTTTTTTAGGAATCCGTGTGCAATAAGTTAGAAGCCAATCATGGTTCCTCGCCTCATTCAATGACATTCGTTCATTGTAGTTTTTCTTTAAGAGCTATGGAGGAATAATTCGATCATTCCGATGCAATTTTATTCATAATAAACTTACACCATTGATGAAACTTCGGGCAAGATCATTCACTTCGTTTGGATATTGAACGTCAACATTGACAATTCGTTTGTAAGTAACAAGTTGATCTTTATGTTCAAACGGAGGCTTGCCAACTAAGAACTCGTAAGTAAGAACACCTAAACACCAGAGATCAACTTTTTCGTTGTATGGTTGTCGGAGAATCATTTCGGGTGCCAAGTAATCAAGTGTTCCACAAACAGTTTCCCTTCTATGTGCGAAAAAATAATAATAATCTTTTGAGATTAGTTGAGAAATAATTACCTCGAAGATGGTGAATGCACACACCATCCGAAATCAGCAATTTTGAGATCGCCGTTTGCACCTATTAATATATTTTCAGGCTTAATATCCCTGTGAATTACTTTTCTGGAATGGCAACATTCAAGAGCATCAATTATTTGATATATATACTGCAAAGAAAAAGATAATGAGTTCAAATAAATAAATGTGAAAATAGTACATTAGCCGCAGTTTGGTTATCAAAAGCGTGCATTTTGCGTAATTTATCATAAAGTTCGCCTTCTTTGGCATATTCTAAAATCAAATACACACGATTGTCGTCGTAAAAGTAGCCGAAAAGTCGCAGTATATTTGGATGCCGTAAATGCGACTGAATCTCTATTTCGCGTTTCAATTGATGCACGGCTTTGTGTTTGGTCAAATCAGCTTTGAACATCACTTTCAAAGCGACCACGTATTTACTCTTCACTTCACGCGCCAAATAAACGTTGCCGAATTTGCCTTTTCCCAACGCGCGGCCGATTTCGAAATCACTCAGTTTCCACACTTTGCGTGCGTTGTTCTTTTCGTTTCGTTCAGTTTTTTCGCTTCTCTCATCACTTTCGTTTCTTTCGTTGCTTTAAAAAGTAATCGTTAAAAAGCGAGAACAGAATAAAGCAAACTACACATACCTCTCCTGCTTTGCTGCACCCATTTCTGGCGCCGTTGTTTTCGACATTGTGTTCGACTTGAGTTCAAACAACGATTTTTGAAAAAAATTGTTTCGTTTTTAATCTGAAACCGAAAAGTGAAAACTGAAAACAATTGAAATTTGTTTCGATTTTATAAAAGCAATTTTAAGCGCTCGCATTCAAAGCGACCAATCATCGCTTTGAGCTCAGCTCATTGGTGGATTTCGCTCTCGATGCGTGCCGCCACTCGCCGCTCGGCGACGCGCGGCGAAGCGACCGCCGAGAGCGGCGAGCGTAGCGTAGAGCGCGTTTGCCGGTCGCCGAGCTATGGCTGCGAACGGCGGCGATTTAAACTTTAAACGAATTCGGCGAAAGCGTGCGTTTGTTTTGCGACGCTTTCGAAACTCGCGTTTTTCATTTCTTTCTTTTCACCCATTTTTTGTTTTAATGTCGTTTATAAGAAATGTGAATTCGATGGCTTTGCGTGCGGCGTACGCACATTTGTCGAGGCGATGCGTCAATTACACCCAGTCGATGGATGAGTTGAATCTCGCCCGTTGTCTACGATTAAAAAGTGATAAATCGAACCCCTCATCGTTATTCATTCCGATCGAAGTGAAAGTGGCGAATAATCCCGACGACATCAATGTCGGCGAAGAGATAACCGGTCGCTCGTTGAAGAAAGAAGATATTATAAAACTACTCAACGATTTTTTGAGAAGACAACCTCTCAGACAGTTGGCTTTGAATAATGGTATCGATAATAGTCTGTTTCAGAAGGTTTTCAAAAGTTTTCGAGACTATTGTTCGGGCAGCAAAATTCTGCCTCCCGAATTGCACATAAAAATTAGTGACATTTTGCACGGTCACGGCCATGTTGACGATTTGTATCCCGATTTTTTAAAACACGCGCGAGAAATATTTCCTCATTTAGAGTGTATGGAAGAATTGAAAAAGATAAGTGATCTTTCTTCTCCTTTGAACTGGTATTCTGAAGCCAGAAGTATTCATCGTAAGATCATCTATCACTGTGGTCCAACAAACAGTGGTAAAACGTATCATGCTTTGAAACGTTTTATGGAAGCAGATTCAGGTATTTATTGTGCCCCTTTGAAGCTGTTAGCAGTCGAAGTCAATACGAAATCAAATGAAGCTGGAACCAAATGCGATCTAATCACTGGCGAAGAAAGATTATTCGCTAATGAAGATGGTAGTCCGTCCTCACATGTTGCATGCACTATAGAAATGGCCTCAGTATCAACGCCTTATGATGTTGCCATTATTGATGAAGTTCAAATGGTCAGAGATACAAGCAGAGGCTGGGCTTGGACTCGGGCTCTTCTTGGCTTAGCCGCGAAAGAGATACATCTATGTGGCGAAGAAGCAGCACTTGACATTATCAAACGTATTCTTTCACCTATTTCAGAAGATGTCGAAGTCCGACGTTACAATCGTTTAACGCCTTTGGTAATTCAAGATGGAGCCCTTAATTCTTTAGACCACGTGAAAAAAGGCGATTGTATTGTGTGTTTTAGCAAAAAGGACATTTTTTCGCTTAGTTTAGAATTAGACAGTAGAGGTCATGAAGTTGCTGTAATATATGGTAGTCTCCCTCCTGGAACCAAGGTATTACAGACAAAAAGATTTAACGATCCTCAAGATCCATGTGATATTTTGGTAGCAACAGATGCGATAGGAATGGGTTTGAATTTGAATATTAAAAGAATAATATTTTACTCATTGCTTCGGCCAGAAGTCAATGAAAACGGTGAAAAGAAGAACGAATTGATTTCAACATCAACGGCACTTCAAATAGCAGGTCGAGCAGGACGTTTTAGTACGAAACATAACACAGGATATGTGACAACGTTTAAAAGCGAAGATCTACCTAAACTTAAGCAAATAATGTCACAATCAGTAGATCCAATCGAAGCTGTTGGTTTACATCCAACCATGGAACAAATAGAAATGTTCGCGTATAATTTACCAAAAGCAACTCTTTCAAACTTAATTGAAATTTTTATAAGTTTGTGCAAAGTAGACAGAAATTATTTTATTTGCAACGTTGACAATTTGATATATTTAGCTAGTTTAATCGAACATGTTCCTTTGCCTCTTCGTGTTAGATATGTATTTTGTTGCGCTCCTATCAATCGGCAAGTGCCATTCATCTGCACAATGTTTTTAAAGTTTGCTCGACAATATAGTCAAAATGAACCGATTACAGCTGATTGGATGTTTAAACATATTGAAACACAATTTAAACCGCCACAAAATATTGCGCAATTGGTACATCTTGAAGCGATTTTTGATGTGTTTGATTTATACTTATGGTTAAGTTACCGCTTTTCAGATTTATTTCCTGATGCAGCGATCATTCGTGACATGCAAAAAGAGTTAGACGAAGTTATTCACTCCGGTGTTAAACGGGTTATAAAACTGCTCAAGAACAATGAAGAAGCGAAAACGACACGTACGAAGAGTAAAAAAGAAAAAACTCGTGAATCCGAAGACGAAACTTTACAAGTCATAAACGCCCAAATTGAAAACGATTTGAAAGCGAGCGGAAGTTTAGACATATTGAAAGAAGGATCCATGACAGAACAGTTGTTAAATTCGGGTGTTTTGACTCCGAAAATCTTGAGTCAATTGCATAAAGAATGGAAGAAAAGTGAGATGAAAAAAAGTAAAAAATCAAAAAGTGGGATAAAAAGAAGTGAAAATGATAACAGTTAATTAAAAAATTACAATAAAATATAAATAAAATATACAATAAATTAAAAAAAGTAAAAATATCGGAGCTTTGATTTTGAATAAAGCGCGCAATTTTTGGAAAGCGGGAAAAGTTTAAAGTCCGTGAACAGCTGTATTCGAAGCCGCCGCTGCCGTCGTTTTCGCAAAGGACGGAAAATGTTTTCGAAAACATATTCTACCGAAAGTACAATAAGTGATT
>NCKU01001049.1:0-29597 GCA_003675995.1 Dinothrombium tinctorium | reverse complement strand
ATCTTTTGAACGATTTGCAAAACCAATGAGAAACTGCCTTCGAAAGTAAGACTCTTCTCGATCGCTTTTAATTCATTTATTTATTTAATAACTTAAACTGACCGCACGTTTGTCTTTCTGCTTTCGATTTGTCAAGATTTGCGCTGTGCAGATTCAAAAGAAAAGAAAATTTTCATTATCCTATCGATTTTGATACTTGCAAGACAGATAGTGCAAGAAAACCGAAGTGACCCTGTGGTTTGCTTCCCCGGGGTCAAAATAAAGCTTCCATTTAAAAAAACCTTTTCATTTATCCATATTTGTCAGTAAATCAAAACTTAAATCAGTAAATAAAAAACTTCGTCCCTAAATAATCTCACAAGAAAACTTTCTCGAGTAACCTTATGAGTAGAGAATTTACGCGCTCAAAATTGACCAAAAAATGTGATGTGATAAGTGCTAAAAAATTGAAAAATATTTGCTAAGTTTTGTTCTCGCAAGTCAAGTCCTACTAATCAAATCGCATAATATCTTGAGATATCAAAAATGAGTTGAAACTGACAAATAAAAGCTTTTCGATGCTTTTTTCAGTCAGATTACGGCGATGTTTTTTCGTAGAGGAAATCGAAATGCTTTTTCAATTTGTAAGTTTGTTCATTCACTCTTCATATCTTCACTCTTATTTTGCTTGTGATTAGCTCAATTCGTTTTAATCGCCTCATGAATTTCCATTATTACAGCTTAACTATTGATATTCATGCAAATGTAATAAAAAATTTCTCTCAAACAAATATTAAGTGAAAAAGTTTGAACGTGTGCTTAACATTTAAACGCCATGTAATTGACTCTGTTTCACTTTTGAGTCGCAATTAAACTTTCAAACTTTTCATTTTTTCATTTATTTTCTTTTTATTCAAGTGAATGAAGAGTCAAGAGGGGATGAAGAGAGGTTGCCTTTGACTAGCATTGGTCTCGAATCTAAATGCGATGTCAAAAGCGGACTCGTCGAATACATTGCTCCGCATTATACATCAATGTGAGAATGAAAATTTAAAAAGCGAAACCAGCAATTAGATTAAATGAGCGATAGGGGCTGAATGCTACTGGTTGAATTGCTCGTTTCGATTGGGACCTTGATCGATGTGATGAGTGAAAAGTACTTGCGGAGTTTGGACAACTCGTTTGCTTCTCCTCAAAGCGAAATACGCTGAAATTATTTAGCGGTCTCAATGAGAGGCAAACGCGTCGATTGCAAATAGTTGGCGGAGTAAGAGTTTTTTCGCTGATTTGGCTGATCGTAATCAGTACTTTATTTTTTGATGGTTTTTACGGAAATTTTTGGATTTATAGTAATCCAAGTCTCTTATAATGCCGTAATTGAAAAACTCGAATTTCACTTTTTTTCAGAAAACACATTCAAAATTATTGAATCTTTTAAAAGTGTATTCTTTTAAATTAGCAACAGTTGGATTCTGATCGACACATTCTTTTGCACGAATGGTATTTTGCTTGCATACCTATTGCTAGCAAAATTACAAAATTCAAAGGGCAAGTTTAGCTACCCGAGAACAGTGATTAACCTATGGCTGCGTGTTTTGCCTGTGATTATTGGAGCTCTGTGCTTCCAAGACATTTGGTTTATGTTTGGTGAAGACGTTTAATGAGAAAAGAGAGAAATTATTATACAAAGCCATGAAGATTTAATCTCTACGCAAACTTATTATGCATGAATAATTACCGTTGAAAAACGTTGTAAGATAGTACGTTGCATACAAAAGTTTTCATTTTTGTTTTCAGTGTATTTTCAGCTCGTGGACAGCGAGTATTGCGATGCAATTGGCCATTTTGGGTGCTTTAATTGTGTACGTTCTTTACAAGTTGAGTATTGATCAATATGCTAGTGTTTACGTGTTAGCCGATTGCGGAAAGAATTTAAAAGTCAATTTTTTAAGGAAAACAAAACTTGGACTTCATTTAGTAATTGGATTGACTGCCTTAAATCTGAGGTTATCGGGTTCATTAGCGTGGTTTTGTGAATTAAAATCTCTTATTTCACTAAAAGTCGTGTTAAACCAAAAGTATTTGTAAAAATTTTATTTTTTGAAATAATGTTGAATTCATTTCAGGTTATTGCATAGATTTTTTGAAATTATGGTTTTACCAACCTACACTCACTTGTCGTGGCATAGCATTGGTATTTTTGAGGCTGGTATTTACAGAAAAAACAATATTTTTCTCCACGCTAAAAAAGTAAATAATATTAAATAAGAATAATTCAATTGACTTTTTTTGAGCAAAATGTTTTCGTGACAATCCGCTTTTATCGATCATTTTGCAAAGAATCTTTTGAGAATTTTATTTTGGACACAATTTCGCTCACAAAACCAACTTTCTATTATCATAATGTCATCATATTTAATTACAAAAAAAAATCTGAAACTTGATCTTTAATTCTGCATCCAATCAGTTCTTCTCTAACTTCAGAACTTTCAGACGATATTTTATTCCACGAGCCTAATTTTACATACAACAATTGTCATCATATTTCTGCTGCCATCAATTCTATCAGAAAACGTGAAAGCGTCGCCAACAATAACACTTTTCTACGGCGGCATTTTACAAACAATTTCGTCTTTGTGGTGTTGACCGTAACCACGTGCGGTGTCAAAAACTTGCTTTGAATGCAATTTCACGCTGTCGAGCGTCGCGGATTTTAAACAAACTTACACTCTGCAGGACATCGATCTATTTACTACCAATTTACATGCGATATTTCACTACAAAGCACACAATGGATTAGAGCAACAAAGCATTTGTAAGTCTAGAGTTTTTCAAAGAGTTCTATAGAATCCAACTTCAATGCAGATTTCAAGCGCACTTTTCAACGCGTTCGTCAGTTTTGTTCTCATGTACCTTTTGCATGTGCTTTTCGAGGCTCTGTTTGTAAATTTGGAAGCGTTACTTAAAATAAAAGCGTCGCAAAAGAATGTTGGAATCGAAAACACGCGTAAACGGCGCGTGGAGCATATCGAGTGTACGAGTTGTGAAAATTGCGCAAACAGTTGTTTTGTTCGCGCTCAAACAATGCACTTTCTAAACAAATTCTCACTTATTTTAGGTTGAGAATAGTGCGAAATCACAAGCCTCAACAAGTCGTATTTTCGTCTCAATTTGGCTTCGCTTTGCGTCAAAACAATCGTTTCAAAATTAACGAGAATAGTTTTTTGTTTCCGAAAAATTGCGAACTTGAGGTCAGAAAATTATGAATTAAATTTGTATCTGATTTAATTCACTACTAAATTAGATTCTTAAGTTACTTTTCCTGATGAAATACTCGCTTTTCGGCGAAAACACCGAAAAAATAAGCAAATAATTTCCAGACAATAAAATTCACTTTGCTTTTTACTTCTATGTGGTTTTATGAGTCTCTACAACGATGTGTTTTTGACGCAATGCATCAAACAGCAATGAGCTAAATCATTCATTTTAGCACATTGTTATCAATTATCAATGGCGTGAGTGTGTTATCGCAATCAGATTATAAAACGGAGAGAATGTCACTGAAACTTTTCCATTGCGTATTAGTTTCTTGAAATCCATCGAGTCTCCGATGTTTGCGTGTGTGCGAAAAAGATTCAATACTAAACACTTTGAGAATGAAACTTTGTCTTATAAAACTTTTGTGTGATTTCTTTCTCTATTTTCGCTTTTCGAAGCAAAAATAATTCGTTTTCTCTGCCAAAAATTGTACGCCGAAATTCACTTTCAGCGAAGAAAGCAAAAGTTGGGAAATGAAATTTAAGTTAAATTTAGAAAAGAGCGGCAAAGGTTTGTGCTGCTGCTTGAATTTTCTCAGAAGAATCTTTAGTTGAATATGAATGTTAAAATTTTCAAAGATGCGTCAAACTTTTTCCACGTTTTATTGGCATTTGCTAGAAAATTTGACACCTTGTTACTCTTTATATTTAATAAATTATTTCTGATGTTTTGCAAGTTTTTCGTTAAGAAAAATTAAAAAGAAAAGAATTATGAGATTAAAATTTCCGATCACATTATGCTATTGAATTATAATTTTCCGCTCCTAATATTCAGAGAAATTATCATAACATTCACAACTAATCACATCTTAATATTTATGAAACCGAAGCAGACAGCGTCAAATGTAATTTATTGACCCGCATACGCAGCTTTTAATTCTATTTTTAAAAGTCAATTCGCAATATCTTTCTATCCTGTTGATTTGAAAAAATGGAAACTAAATTAACGGTGATATTTTCATTTAATATTTAATAACGAAGTGAGTGCGCTACCCCATTTAAAAAATGCAAAGTGCTCACAAATTGAAAATTTTGTTTGAATGGAAAAAAATTGTGAAAGAGCATTGAGAATAGAAGTGAAAATAAAGTGAGAAGGTTGATTGACGATCGTAGAAATCCAAATTGCTGAATTAATTCGAGTTTTATCAGAAACTTTTAGATTTTAAAATCGATATTATAGAGAAACATTTCCTTAAATTGTCTGCACGTTTATATTTTGTTTACGAAAAGAATACGATCATTTTCAATCACAGTTTGGCAAGTTAACGATCACGGTGTGCATCAAATGTGTTTTTGAGCAAACTATTCACACTATTCACAGATTAGTTTGAATTCGGTCAAATTTTGTTTTCACATATTGCTGATATCAAACAGATATTAGAATCTTGTTAGCTTCAATTAGAGCAAGTTCTTTTTAATGCTATTAACTGGATATTTTCATTGATTATTTAGCTTTACAGTCGCAAGTATCAATTATGTAAAACGCTGAAGTTTTATCCTTCAACATCCGCTTGTGCGTACGTTTTCGCTTTACCCACTAATCAATAAAAATTTTTTGCTGCCAAAAATTATCAGTTTTCCGTTGAATATAAAGAAGAGAATGAACGATGTTTAGGATTAACAAGTAATTTTAGTTGAATATCATCGAATAACAATCAGCTTTGTTGATTTTTAATTTCGTTATATCATAATGGTCAAGTATTTTGGACGATATTTTAATTTACAGGAAATTGAAGGAAAAAACGTCCACAGTTAACTGTTGAAAATAAAGAATTAATAGTCGTAATTAGCGTCGATCGTACGACAGCAAAAAGATGAAATTTTCAAAACGAGTCAAGCATGATTGAATTTTGTTGCTCCGTGAAGCGATTCTGCAGCTAGAGAGTTTTCGCCTGCGAGAAGACTGAGCACTTCGTGCATTCGACTCTCGTTTATTGCTTTAAGCTGCCCAAATCATTGCGTTTTCGCTTCTTACATGCCGTATAAGACTTTTCTTCTACGCTTATTCTCGCTTTTTTATTTGTTTCGCATTAAACGAAGCTTGTCATTCAATAAGTTCAATCGATTCTCGTTTTGCAATATTTAAATTATTGTTCAAAATTTATTTAAAAAGAAGAGTTAATTTCACACCCAAGCTTTGAACAATTTCCACAGTGCTATTCAGTGTTAAATATTTTAAGTTTTGTGCACTTTTCCAAGCTCGCGTTCACAAACGATAAAGTACATATGCTGTTGTACTATAGAACTGTGGAAAAATAAATAATTGATTGAGGAATTTGAAAAGATCTCATGGAAAAAGGTGGCATGAGAGGAGCACATCGACAGAGCGTTTTTACGAAACGCGTTCAAATTAGCTCAGCGCACGCGACAAAAGCGTTTCGATCTTTCGCATGAAAACAACAATAATTACGCACAATAATTATGGGTAAAAAGGAAAACAGAATTCAGAAAAACATTTCACGGCCAGTAGTCGCAAGCTCCAAGTCCGAGAACCGCATCATTGGACAGAGTTCGTTATTTCTTTACAAGAGGAGCTGAGTTTGACTGATTCTAAAAGTAACTTGTGTTCTTTAGTTTTGGAAAAGAAATTTGGTAAACGCAATGAGAGAGATGCCAGGAAAGGCCACCGAGTTTATGACAGAGTTCGTTGCATTTTTTGGGTGGGCTGTTCAAACGCACTCCACATGCTTTTATAGACAAAGAAAAGAATGATAACAGAATCAGAGTTTGACTTTTCCGGAAAAGATGTTCGCGGGTATATTGGCCGCCATCGCTCACAAATACGCAGTCGTGTATCCGATGGAAGTGATTAAAACAAAACTGATTATTCGTAAAGAAGATTACAGAGAAATAAAAGAAGCATCGCATTTGTACAAAGAAAGCTTTTACAGAGGCTACGTGCCACATTCACTCGCACTTGTGTCGGTAATTGGCTTCGATTTGGCTGTTTATGAGGCAAAGCCAAAGAACTTTTGCATTCAACTTTTTTTTCGCACTTTTTGTTTTCGCGAAAAGCAAACGAAAGCTTGCGACAGAAAACGATCGAAGCGATCGAGTGTTTGCACGACGGTGTTTTAGGTACGAAAGCTAAGTTAGTGCGCGTTCATTCTAACCAACTTCAAACGCAAGTTTAGGCAAATGCCATAAACCGAAAGCGGCGAATGTGATAATCGGGGTAGAGCGCTTTGTGCTAGAATCAAGTTCGTGTTGGGGTCGCGAAGTCGACGCTCGCTGAGCAGATTTTGGTGCGATCGGATCGCAGTTCGTGCAATGAGCGTTGCGAATCGAGCGACAAACAGCGCAGCCCGTCGATCGGTGGTGCGATCGGCGGCCGGAAGGGGGCGACTGTCGCGCGAGAATTGCACGGCGAGAACAGAGTGTGGAGTGGTTTCCACGGCGACCGGAATAAAGAGCGTTTCGATCGCGTTTCGCGAAAGCACTCGTTTTAGAGGCAAACGTTTCGAAATAACGGCGAATGACCCCATTTCGGGTGCATTTCGCATTTACGCCGCAAACTGCACTTCGAATGCACAGCGCGAGTGACGCAAATAGCGGTCTGCAAAATGAGAATGTGCGCTCGACGCGAAAACACAGCAAATGAGTGCGTTCGCGACTCGACACTCGCATTCGACTCATTCGACTGCATTCGAAACACTAATAGCTGCGATTAAAGCGAAGAATGCTTTTTCCGTCATTCATTGCCACAAAGCGAAACCAGTCGTCGACAGGCCTTCGCACGGCGCACTCTCTTTACACGTTTCTTCGATCGTACACAAAATAGTTCTTTTCCGCACACCGCCGCGCGACGCGGTTTCGGACACCGCTTTGGTCCGCTCTTAGTTTGAAAGGCTGAACTCACCGAACGCCAATTTGCCGAGCACCCGCCGCACGGACAGAGTGCAGGGGACTCGAGAGCGGGCAGCGAGCGGCGGACTCGGACGGAGAGGCGCGCGACGAGCAACGGGCAGAAGCCGCGCGCGGGCCGCGGACAGAAAGCAGTCGCCGGCAGAGAGCGACGGCGCGGACGGCGCGAATCGGCGCAAAGCTGGCGAATAGAAGGAAGACAGCGGTTTGAAGGCAGCATTATAATTGAGCCCTGTTTTGGGTTTTCAAAGAAATGATTTTTGAAAAAGCGGAGTTTTGTTTCAATTGACGATTGAATCGAAATCGGCGACAGGCACGTGTTTATCGATGTGCGGAGTGCGGGACACAACGGGTGCGGCCGCAGAGAGCCGTTTTGTGTGAACGGTGCGTTAAATGCCGAAAAAGAGGGCTTTTCTGAAAATGGCTTCGAACGAGGTTTCACCCGATTCTGTGATCAAGAATGGAGTCGTTTCGGGCGAAGACAGCAACCAATCGACCAATTCGTCGGACACAATCATCTCAAACTGCACCAAGTCTCCGCTCGTCGACAGTAACTACTCCGTCGACGGCAACAATCACGGCTCGACCCCGTCGTCCGCCGCGCAGGACGAATACCGCGTCTCGGGACCGACACCGCCAAACAACGGACAAGTCGCGGGCCCGCCGTTGCCACAGCACCACGGCGAAACGCAGCATCATCCGGGCTATCAGCCACCCCCGCATTACGCCGGCTATCACCCCTCAGGCGGAGTGCCACCGACTGGATACGTGAACGAAATGCCGCGACCAAGTTACGGACATGTGCCGCCCGCGAGTCCGACGGGCCCGCCGCGAGCGCCGAGCGTGGGGCCGCGCGCGGGAGGGATGCCGGGCAACAGCTATATGAACGCGAGCGGGGCACCGATGCAAATGGGGCCGAGGGGCGTCACGCACGGCGGAGGCCAGACTCCAACTCTGAACCAGTTGTTGCAGACACCGAATCCGCTGCAAAAGTACCAAAACAACGCATACATGGATCCGTCGTACGGCGGACACCCCCCTGCGGCGAAGAGCGCGGACCCGCAGTCTCAGGCATGGAACTCGATGCGTCCGTCGCAGGCGCCGTCGCCGGCTTATCCCGCACCGCAAGGCGCGCAGTCGAGCCCCGGACAACAAGCGATGTTTAGACAGCAGGTGAGTGGAGTAATGACACTTGTGTGCGGTGACAGTTATTTGCCTGCTTTCTGCTTATTATAAAACTATTGAAGGCATGACTGTAATAGCATTACGCAATGCCAATAAAGTTTGCTGTAAAGATGTTCATTAATGAGATTATCGCAATATGGAAAACACGTGGTTGGCGGGCGGCTCTTCGCTCGCCACCGCGCGCCCGGCGCACCGCGGCCGCCCCTCTTGCCCGACCGCACTGCGAACCGAGTTGCTCGGATCGGCCGTACTGTGCGAGCACTGCCGCGCGCTGCGTGCCGCCCCGAGCGGTGCGGACGAGCGCGGAGAGCGCAGAGCGCGACGGACGGAGCGGAGGCCGACGCGGTCGCGGGTGCCGGCGCGGTCGGGAGCGGGGCCGGCGTAATTGATTATAGAGCGTGTTGTGTCCCATCGCTAGTCTCTCTCTAATTGCGAGTGTATCGAGTCCTCGCGGAGAGAGTAGCTGCGCTGCGAACGCAGGCAAGCGCTGCTTGCCTACAATCGTACCCTGCGAGAGATTAGGGCGTAAACATCGCTCGCTGAGCGAGGCGCAGAACGAGGCGCTGAGCGAGCGCTGAGCGAGGCGCTGAGCGAGGCGTTTCCGATAAACGAGTCGAAGGAAGGTCGAGCCGCGAACAGCTGTCGCCGCCGCTCCGCGCGCCCCTTTTAAAACCTTTGACCGCCACTGTTGATTTCAGCGCTACGCACAGGCCTTTGGCCCCTCGATGCCGCAGTCTCGAATCAATCCGATGTATGGCCCCAATCCTGGTTACGCCAACTTCAATCACCACGCCGCATACGGCCCCAACTACGGACACATGCCTCCGCCGAGCGGCTACCCGTCGGGAAAGCCCGCGATGAACATTGCCGGACCGAACACTCCTGCTGCCGCTCAGGCCGCCGCGCAGGCCGCGCTCGTCGCCGCGGCCAACAGCGCCAACATGCGGCCGCCTCACCACTCGCCCGTCTACGGCAAACAGCAGCACATGCCGCCGAAAATGTACCCCGGACCCGGACAGCAGCCGCAGCAACACATGGGCAACTCGATGATGGGCCCGCCACCGATGCACGCGCGACCGATTGACCCGTCGATGCCGCCACCGCCGGGCCCTGCGATGGAGACCAACGCGCAACTTGGTGCGCCTCACCCGAGTGGTGCACCGCCAGGCCCTGGCGGCCCGCCGCAACCTGGTAGCGAATCGTCAGCGAACTCGGCCGCAACGGGCGCATCGACTTTGGTCACACAAAGCATCACCTCACCTCTGCCTACAGTCACCTCAACTATGGACTCAAAAGGCGGTCAAAGTGGCAACGGGCCTCAGCCGCCTCCGATCGTTGACGAGGCAAGTCAAGCGTCGACATCGTCTTCTCAGCCCGAAGAAAGCATCGAGCCTCCCTCTGGTAAGCAGAACTCAAAAGGACCGCCAACAATGTCACATCCTCCGACACCAAACACTCTCGGTTCTCCAGGCGCTGCTTCCATGTCTTCTTTCTACGACGATTTCGAGAGTGTTTCAAGTCCCAGTTGTCCGCGAACCCCTGCAAGCCCCGTAAGTGCTCTCACGTCTCTTCTCTCGCTAAGCCTCGTCTCTTCGCACAGGTCATCAATAGTCAAGGCTATGAACACGGTCATTCCTCAAAGGTTAATAAGGTTTACACTTTTTTCATTGTTTTCTCAGTGCATGCTTTTCGTGTGTAACATTCCTGCTCACTGTCTGTCTTTTCAGCGTCCTGATGGTTTACTCAAACTATATGAAATGTCGAACGAACCTGAAAGGAAAGCGTTTCTCGACAAACTGATTGCATTCAATGAAGAGAGAGGAGTTACACTGAATACGTGTCCCACAATCAGCAAGCATCCACTGGACTTATATAAACTGTATGTTTTGGTGAAAGAAAGAGGGGGTTTTAGTGATGTAACGCGACAAAAACTTTGGAAAGAAATTGCTCAAATCTGCAATATTGCCATCTCCTCGAGTGCTGCGTACACGTTGAGAAAACAGTACATCAAACATTTGTTGCCATTCGAGTGCAAGTACGACAGGGGAGGCATCGATCACCAGCTACTTATCAGTCAAACAGAGAATGCCAGTCGCAAGAAAGGAAAAGGTTCGCCTTCTCCAGGACCTGGTGATAGCAATTCACAAGGAAGCTATCCGCTTTCAGGAACTCCCGGTCAAATGGAAGGACCTTATCCGCCTCATATATCCGCGTCGGGTAGCAACTATCCACCAGCGATGCAAGCATTTCCTCCACCAGGAATGCCACCGTCTGAATATCCCCCACCAGTGCACCAAGGATCTTTTGCTCACCCTCCCGTCAGTTCTGTTCCTGCACCACATCATAGCGCACAAATGCCTCCGTCTGCAACCTCTAATCACACTTCTTCAGGCGGAGAAAGTATTAGTGCTCAGGACCCTTTTTCGGATGAAATGCAGCCAAGTTCTAACTATAATCATCAACGACATTCTTCAGGTCCACCATCTTCTCAACAGTTGTCACAACCTCCACAAGCAATGCAAGGGCCCGCTCAGGGACCTTCATCGAGCAGTGCTTCGAGTTACAATAGCTACAATACTCCAAGTTACCCCCCAAATAATCAAGGCGCGGGAGTTTATTATCCACAATCTGGTCTACATCACGAACAATTTAGTGGCGAATCTAGTAATAATCAATCTGAATACGCAAATAGACAAGCAGTTCAACCGCCTCCACCACCTGCACAAGAATCTTTCGGTGCAAATCACACTCAAACCTCTAGAAGTTACTCTCCGAATCGAACAGCTGGACCTGTACCGGCACCCGTTCCAGGGCCGGGACCAGCTCCGAGTGCACCACAAACATACTACAACCATCAAGGATATGAATATAACCGCGAAAACCGTGGGTACGAACATCAACGTCATCCATCTGGAGGTCAGGCTCCACCACCGCCTTCACAGCCCACTTCTGCGCCTCAGCAAACGCAACCTCCGCCACCACCAACATCTGGATCATCACAGGTTCCACCAGCAAGCAGCCATCACAACGCTAATTACAATACTTATAACACTTCGAGCTACGTGTCAAATGCACCATCTACAAAACATTATGCTTCTGGTCCTCAGCATGAACAGTATAGTGGCGAATCGAATCAAAGTGGTGGACCTGAGTACACCAGCAGACCTCAAAGTGCACCGACAACACCTTCTCAGCAACCATCAATGGGGGAATCATTCGCAGGCAATCCGCCGACAACTTCGAGTGGATATGTATCGAACCGAGGAGCGACGCCAACAAGTGGCCAAAATTACTACAGTCAGCAGTGTTATGATTACAATCGAGACAACAGAGCGTATGAAAGAGGAGCCGAGAATATGTACAGCCAGCAAGCGATGACAAGTGCACCGCAATCGGCAACGCGATCGACGTTCTATCCGCCGTCGAATCAGTCGCATCAGAATTCATTGAACACGATGGGGTATCCTCCTCGCAGCCCGGTGAGCAGCCAACAGCCATATCCTGTGGTCGGACAGCAGACGGGCGAATACCGGACGCCAGAGATAGGATATCAGGTAAATAGACGTGTGCGATGGCCGTGTGAGCGAGGGCGAGGTTAGGAGACAGTCCCTCAGAGGCCAAATTGCACGGTTTTGTTGTGATCGCGAAATGCATGTTTTTGTTAACACTTTGCTTCCATTCCATGCCTTGTCTCCGTTCTCCTCTCCGCCACCGAAACGTAGAATGCAATGATTCGAACGCACAGTCCTTTAGCACAGAGACTCTTAGCTTCGAAAGGTTCGAAACCAACGCAGGCTCAAGTACGTCTCCCTCTTCTCGGCTTTCAT
Source organism: Dinothrombium tinctorium (assembly GCA_003675995.1). Taxonomy (NCBI): domain Eukaryota; kingdom Metazoa; phylum Arthropoda; class Arachnida; order Trombidiformes; family Trombidiidae; genus Dinothrombium; species Dinothrombium tinctorium. The sequence continues at coordinate 17,425 of NCKU01001049.1, read as the reverse complement.
CACTTCCCTCACTTCACTCATCATTTCTATTTTCAGACTGGCGTTTACCCGACTTCCGGCTCCAACATGTATCCTTCGGCACCTGTCTCGGCCGGCAACAAGTTAGGCCCGACTCCGGGGCCGCCGACTACTCCTCCGCCGAGTTCTATGCGTGAAAGTGCAATGTACAATCAAGGCGCATCTTTTCATCTGCCCAAAAGACATCCGGACTTCATGAAGCAGGACCAACAGGGCTATCCGATGAACAGCTATAGCCAGGGTCCTCCAACCACGCAGTATCACCATTACCCCACTCCCGGCAGCAGACAAACGCCTCCTTCTACTTCCCCGAATTCTCCGAATCAAATGTGGAACAGAGAAACTCCATATCGCTATGGGCCTCCATCTTCAGCTCCATCTACGCAATACGGACCCCCACCAGCTCGTGAATCTTGGGATCACCTCAACTCGAGACCAGATAGCAATTGGGGAGCTATGAATAGATACAACACAGGACCGTCTCCAGCAGCGCAAAACTACGCTTCAAATTCAGACTATTTCGTCAATTCTTATTCAAGTGCAGGCACTCATCCAATGAACAAAATGTCGTACGTGCCGCGTCCAAGTGACCCAAACAGAATGTTTCCGCAATCAATGCACGGTAGCAGTATGGTTTCAAACAAGCCTTCACATCTTCCGCATCTTTTGAGCTCTAATAGCAATTCTTCTTCGCCTGGTCCAACAGGGTATCCAAACGCAACGCCGGCATCGTCGTTGGCACACCATCATTTGTCTTTCCAAGCATCACAGAAAAAAGAAATAGTGTTTCCTCCAGATTCAATCGAAGCAACTCAACCGTCTTTGATCAAGAGAAGAAAGCTAACGTCGAAAGACATTACTCAAGTTGAAGCTTGGCGTCTACTAATGTGTCTTAAATCTGGTTTGTTAGCTGAAAGTACATGGGCTTTGGATGTGTTGAGCATTCTTGTGCATGATGACAATACGGTGTTGTATTTCGGGCTTCAGCACTTGCCAGGATTATTGGAAGTGCTATTGGAGCATTACAAAAAATACTTATCTGAATGCTTCGAAGGAATTTTCGTAGAAAATCGAGTCGGCGCTGAGCTTAAAGCAAACAATTTGAAAAAAGTGAACAGAGAAAGAAAATGGTATGAAATAGACAAAGATCTTATTGACTATGAGGATTCTTCCTTGAACGCAATTGACAGCGACGATGAAATAAACTGCAATTCGAAAACATCAAATAAGCTGCTGGTCAACATTCCAAAAATTGACGAACAAATAGTGCTTCTCAACTCAGTTAATTATACTTACAGATCGCGTGATGGCAAACCAGTGAGAGTTAAAAACAGCAAAAATTTATTTGTGATCGATTACGACAAAAAGTGGGATTCTAATATTGACGGTTGTGTGTCCGATCATTGGCAAAATGGGTTTGGGGAGTGTTTAGCTCACATTCAGACACATTTCGAATCGAAAGAAAAGTTCCTCAGGTTTACAAAAGTGTTAAAGGATAAAAGAAAAACAATTGTAGAAAACTGTAGTTTTAGTTCTTCCAACGGCAAATCTAAAACGAATTCTGTGCACATAAACTGTAAAAAAGAATCTGTTCCACAATCACCATCATCAAACGTGCCTTCGGACAACGAATGGGGTAACTCAAATGAAGCCATGGATTGTTCGGACGCGAAAGAAGAAAATGAAGAGGGTACTGAAGAAGATACGCGAGAAAAGTGCAAACGTAGGAAAAGCTTTGACAATCTCGAAGAAGAAGCATACACTCGTGACGATCCTCCGCTTTGTGCTATAGACGATTATTGTGATGCACTTTCGAGAAGGTGTTTGTGTCTTTCAACATTGATCCGTAATCTCTCTTTCGTGCCTGGTAACGATGTCGAAATGTCAAAGCATAGTGGCTTGCTTCTCATCTTGGGCCGTCTTCTTCTATTTCATCACAAACATTCAGAGAAGAAACGTCATTTCGAAAAGATGAACAGTGAGGATTTATTCAACATTAGCGAAGACAAATGCGAAGACAAATTAGACAACGCTGACAAGGAGTGGTGGTGGGGCATGCTTCATTTGATTCGGGAAAACACACTCGTAACAATAGCGAATATTGCAGGACAACTTGATCTCTCTCCATACCCCGAAAAAATTAGCCTCCCTTTGCTTGACGGACTTTTGCATTGGGCCACGTGTCCTTCATCTTATGCACAGGACAATTTGCCGACAACTTCACTATCAACGCTTTCGCCACAAAGGCTATCGTTGGAGGCTTTGGTCAAACTATCGACATTGGAATCTAATGTCGATCTTATTCTTGCGACTCCTCCGTGGCATAGATTAGATCGTTTATACAAGATGTTAGCTAAAATGTTGAGTAGGAACGAAGATCAAACATTACGGGAATTCGCTCTAGTGTTGCTCGTGAATTTCGCTGCTGCAGACACGAGCATCGCACGTTCAATCGCGATGACAGGCAATGCCATTCCGCAGTTAATATCATTCGTTGAACAATCCGAACAGTCGGCGCTTAGTGTCGCGAACTCACAAGGAATAAATGCACTGAGAGAGAATCCGGAGCTTATGGGCACAACTTTGGATATGGTGAGGAGGGCAGCTGCTTGCTTGCGGTGTTTATCTCGGATACCCGACAACCGTCCCCTGTTTTTAAATTATCAACAGCGGCTGCTGACACTGGTCATGTCTCAAATATTGGACCAGGGTGTAGCGTCGATCATAGCGGACGTGATTTATGAGTGTTCGTTATATGAGAATGACTTAAGTTCAGAAATTGCGATTGAAAGTGCAAAGAACAATAAGAGAAAAATAGAAAACACAGCGAAAAGTGGAGAAAATAATTGTGAAACCACAGAGAATACGGAGAACACTGATGTGAATACGACGAGCGAAGAAGTGAAAAGTGAGCCCAGGGGTAATTCGGATAGTTCGTGAATTGACACCAAGTCAGTAATTCATTAACTGTAATTTATTTCAAGTCATCGTGTGTACACTCAGTATTCATATAAACATTTAAAGGTGCATTATTCCATTTTATATCTTTTGTGAGCCCAAAGTGAGGCCAGGATTTATAGTTATTATCTATTATTTAAATAAACTGTTCTCCATATGACGTTGCTTTGTGAGCAGTAGTCTCGCCCTTTGGGAGAAGACATTAAACGCAATCTAATTATCGAATACGAACAGCAATGTTCCAGTATTTTCTATCTTCGGCCATTGTGACATTTTCTATGATTTACTGAATGCTGAGATCGAACGCAACGTCAACTGAAGGGTGAAGTTAACAGTTCTGCAGTGATCCTCGACAGGGACTTTTCTGTAGATTATCAATATTAGACGCAATTCCATTTCAGGCATTTATTAAGACATAAATGTTCATTCCTCATTTCAGAAATGTTAATGTATTAATAATGTGTAATAATACTGTACAAAAGCATGCCATTAATAGATCGTTAATTATTACGAGTTGCTTTCTTCAACGAGTGCGACGCGAAGCATTCGCGTGCGAACGGTAAATTCAATTTGTTGGTGCACTTCTCGTTGCTTTAACAGCGAACGCTCCACCATTGAGCGGAGGCATATTCGATCGTAGCGCACATCTCGACGCCACTTCCACAGCGAACCCTTCCGCACTCCGCGTTCACTGTTCACTGCTGTATTCACATCGATCGGTGAGTTTCGTGACTTCACAGTTTCTAGCTCTTGCATTGTTAGCGAGCGACAAAATGCATGAAATGCGAAATTCAAGTTCACATTTCAATACAAACATTTCACGTGTACTCGGCGTTCGCGAGGCGCAGCGTGAAAGGCTTAACGTATCATTTCACTGTGTTTTCTTTAGTTTTGCGGTTTACTGCAATCCATTATTCATGAGCTTTGTGTCCGTCAAAATAGCCGCCTTTTGCTCACGTTGCAAATGAAGCATTTGTTACGGACACGTGACAGCCGCTTGCCGCGGACGTTGCGTTCAACCCAAAGTCTAACGAAACCCCCTTTTAATCCTCTAATTGCCGTAGATTTGTTTGATTACTGTACACTTTACGAATTGCAAACCGAGCGAATTGAATGATAGCAAATTGAATTGTAAACAATGCACAATGGGCGAACACTTTGTGCACGTTTCTGCCTAAAGAATGAACGCGTTAACGATTCAAGTTATGCTTCGTATAATCTCATTCTTTGCATTCAATTAAGTGTGTATTTTAAAACGGAAGACTAATGCAATTTGAAGGCGCATTAAATGAGCGCAATTTACGTTCACTTTCATTGTGAATAGAAGCTGCTATGCGTTGCTTGCAATGAATGAAAATAGTTTCGAGTGTAAACTAGACGATGAATGAAAAAGTCGCATATTTCGTCGCAATCAGTTATTTGACACCGAAATGTGTTGCAATGCGGATGACACGTGTTTGTCTTATTTATAATGCAAAGTAATGCGTTTCGCGCCTAACAATACATCTGTCAAACGTAATGCGATTCGCATTGTTATCAAAGCCTGAGCAATTCGCAGAATTTAATCACAAATTTCTCTCGCAATCAATGTCACTACACAAGTGCAGTTCGTTAACAACCATTTCGTAATAAGAGAAGACATAGGCTAACAGTGATCGACATTGCACGTAATCGACAAAGCAAAAACAAAATAAACTTAGAACAGTGAATATGTATTGAGCTTTTAGCGCAATTAGCGTTTCTCTTTCGTGTTGTCTCGAAAAATGAGTACCATTCCCACCCACCCCAAAGTTGCTCATTCCAAAACCCTATCGCTTTACTTATCGTTAACGACGCTGCGATTTAAGACAGAACATTCCGACCGGTTCCCGTGAATTCAATGGTTGAACAATAGTTGTCTTGCATATTAGCGATGAACCCAACAAGAAAGCGGAATTTCAGTTATTTGGGTCGAGTAAGCACCAAGTTATCTGGATCAATTTATAATTGTTTAACCGAATTTCGATCTCCTAAGCCTTAATGATAGCGCATCACTGCTTGAATTTCATTCCTCTCCCGCACCACGGTGTATCGATTCCAATTCCATCCTAATTCCTCAAATGGGAGTCGCATGAACAACCTGAAAACTTGTTAACTTAGCGTCGAATGCAATTGTGAAAACAAAACAAGAAAACCAAGAATATAAAGAAAGCGGCGAGAGAAAGCGAATCGCAAGTTTATTTTCACTTGAATAATAAATGTCGCTGATTTCATTCTTTGCCTTTTCGCTTTACACTTTGCTGCTTCTTCGACATGAAAATCGCGCTTATTGTTCAGATTTTATTTATACTTTTAACTAATTCATGTGAATTAAAGCAGCTTTTTGCATCATTCAGCAAATAACTTCTATTATCACAACAACATGTTTACTACCACGCTCATAATGGTTTCGATAAAAATTAGCGCGCGTTAATTCGCTTAAAATTTTGTATTCTCGCATCTTTCCAGTCATTCAAATAGTTTTGCTTAACGCATTTCAAATAAGTATGAAGCAAGCGTTCTTCTTCGAGCATATCATTTCCTTTAATTATGATACTGCGACCGATCTTGCAAATCGATGCTGAATCGCGTGCTTTTATCTTCCTTTGCTCGACAAGTTAGTCGAAAGCTAAACAAGGAAACTTCTCGTTAATGAGCTCGTAACTTTGCCTCTGTTGTTGAGCTTCGATAAGACAAAACGGATATTGATTGCAGTTGATTATATGAAAAGTAAAATAGATTAAACGAATTCGATCAATTCGCAATTATGCTCACTTCTTTCATCTGAGATACACAACGTTTTAAAGCTGTGCTGTGGCATCTGAATGCGAAGTAATCATCCAGCTTGAATGATATGTTTGAATAAGCTCATCACACAAAAATACATCTTTAAAATAAGTAAGGTGCGGATGATCGAGTTGTAAGCACTCAGAGTTAGCGATTGATAGCTTTGCAACTCACAATCGATTTTAAGCTTAAGCAATAAAGTATGAGCTAAAATTTAACAAATTAAAAAATAGCAGCAATCGTTCTAAACTTTTCTTCTCCAGAAATGACAATTTTGGACTGTAAATTGCGCTAAAATTTTAAACTTCTATTTATTTGATTAGAGCATAAAAGCAACGATCTCTATAAAATCTTAATAAGAGTTTTAAGTCAAACATTTTCACTATAAAGTGAAATCAATGAAAGCTTTCTTTTTATTTGAAAATTTGCTGGACTTCTACTGGATAAGAGTATGAAATCGAGTCCGAGCCAAATAAAACACGAACCGTAGATGATTTAAAAGGGCTAAAACAAAAGCACACATTACAAGCAAAGCAATACATCGCCAATAAAATTTTTCAATAAAGGTTTCAGTTTTTTCAGGTATGAACAGAATTCGGTCTTAAGGTGTTCGGTCAGGGCCGGGCTTTAATTTTTAGACTCGATACATGCTCTACGCGTACGAACAGAAAAATCAAATATTTTTAAACATTCCACAGACTTACAGTCGATTTCAATTCATTTAACTCGTTCAATGATGCGATGTAAAAAGCGATCAATTTTAATCAAGTTTTACTCATAATTAGTTGAATCGCAATCATTTGTATTGTAATTTTGATAGTAAAACAACAATAAACTAACCAACGACTGTAAGCATAAAGCCAAAACCRAATCGCTGGTTCAAAGYATCTTTTCTGGCTCTTTCTGAATTTTTAATATTCTATTTTTTATTTATTATTTTTTTATTATAATTAAGTAAATCATTCATTTAAATAATAACGTGGAATAATCAATACTCTTAATATTAATGTGAAATCAAAAATAAAAAATTTAGAAAGAGCCAGAAAAGATGCTTTGAACCAGCGATTCGGTTTTGGCTTTATGCTTACAGTCGTTGGTTAGTTTATCGTTGTTTTACTATCAAAATTACAATAAAAATGATTGCGATTCAACTAATTATGAGTAAAACTTGATTAAAATTGATCGCTTTTTACATCGCACCAGTGAATGAGTTAAATGAATTGACAAATGTGTTAATAGTTTTGATAAAAGTTTTAAATGAATTGACATTGACTGTAATTGATTATTAAAATAGCGAAAATCGATCACTGTTTTAACTGTGATTACTGTTGTTGTTAAATGAATTGAGAATAGTTTTGACACACTTGAAGCGAAGCGCCGCCTTCTATTAGTAGTTTTGACAAAAGTGTAAAACGAATTGAAATTCACTGTAAAATGTGACAAAATACTTGAATAAAGTTTTCTTCCTTCTATGTGCAGTAGAGTTCACAAAAATATTCCATACACTTATGTATAATAATGCAAAGATTTTGTGAAATCGGATATTCGGAAATCGGAAAGTATGTTAATATTAGTTCACAAATTATTAGCTTACAAATTAGTATAAAAGCTCACATGATACAGGGTGAGTACATTAACTTAAAAAGTGATTTTCTTCTACAAAAAACGTCTTTCTACAAGTACGAATAAATTCTTAACATTGCAAATAATAATCTTCTCTAATGTTCATTGATTTACAATGACGGTAAAAATGTTATTCATCTCTAACATTTACATTGATAACAATCAATTTTAAAACTTTTAACACGAGTGGACACACTGTCACTTTGATAATTTGCTTTCATTTTAATCTGGCTAAAACATTATGAAAGCTTAGGATGTAGAAACACAAACCTAAATTTTACTGCGCGAAAAATTTATTTTTAAACAAACATCCAGTGATATTAGCAATAACTTCGCTTGATGAGAAAGTAAATTGACTTAGACGGTTTAATATTGAAAAAATTCTCACCGTTCTTTTGATATTTGTGTGTTGCGGTGAATTTCTTAACGATTCTGTGAAAGTGAATATGTGAAAAAACATTTCTTAACTGAAATTCGATGTTCTTTTCCGAAGATGAAACGCTCTTTCACGACATTTAGTAATGTAACAAATTCAATTATTGGGATGCAAACTTCTTCAGCATATTTTCATTCAATAACGAAGCTTGTGTTCCGGAATCGATGTTTACTCGTTCGTGCTTCTTTACTACTGAATATTTTCATAAACATTACTTCTCTCCGCGACTGCTTTCGCAAATTTTCAGAAGTTCGCACAATCGTAGACAGCATTTGAAAGTAAACTTTTCTTGTTATTTGTTCTTCACAAAACTCTGCGAAAAATAATTTCGCACGAACTTGAACGTCGTGAATCAAGACTGTAAATTAGGATTAAATGAAAAGCTATAAAATAATCACGCTTGCTTCACTCTTAAACAACGCTCTGTCCGTAAATTCGCCTGTTTCAGCGAAAAATTTTAATTGTTTTAATCCTAAATGCGCGTACTTTGTTTCAAGTGAAATAAATGAAAGCTGAATGCCCAAAAGCGTCAGCTGATTAAATTTATACCACGAACTTTTGATAACCTTTGTTGAATGGCTTTTGTTTCAAATAAAAAATAATGGTTGATTGCGAAAAATTGTCGTTTTCATATGAAATCGATTTTAAGCTTCAAAGAATTAAACACTGAATACTTTATTGAAGAGGTTTACTCGAAAGAATAAGCGAAATTTTCTAGCACAATATTTGATATCGTCCGATTTGTGCGACTAGTCGAAGCACAAATGTCGTTTAAAAATTCTATGTGACATCCACAGTCTTTCAGGCTTTCGGTGGCAAACACTGATAGCGTGTTGTCAGGGGAACAACGCAATGCAGCGTTCACTTTGGTAAAAGGTGCAGTCGATTCTTGCGTTGAAAGCGATGCTTTATAGTTTCCATCTTGTGTTTCTCGCATAAACTCGCACAATCCATGAACATTGTTAGGGAGAACAGGTCCACTTATTTCTAAACTATATAGAGGATTGTCTTTATGAATTATTTCACTTTCTTTAAGCTTTAGTGGATAAAGTGAGCCTCCATGAAAAGCAACAGGAGACAATAAAGTTGGAGGAATGCCCGCAAATGGTCCTGTTTTTGCTACTACGTACTGAGGGCTCGATGTAAGAAAAGTTAAAAACAACATCGTATCAGGACCTTGTATCATTAACAAAGAGTTTTTTGACGCGCTCATATTTTCGCTATAAAGAAAAACATGACTTAAAATCATGTTTAAACATCATTACATTGAATTTACCTCGATTTAGTTTTGTTTTGTTTTAGAGATGGAAAATCCTGCTGACTTAAACCTAAACTTTCCAAAAACACCATCGATTCATCGTCGCCTTCAATTACATTTCTAAATTATGAGCAATGTAAAAAATGCATTCGAAATAAGAAAAACATACGTTTCATCAGGTTTCTGAGAATTTTCTGTTTCATTTTCCGATGCTTGTGAATTATTTTCTCTTAATGGCATTGAAAATGAAATTTCTTCGTCTTTCAATAATTTCCTAAAGCCACTTGAAGTCGGATGCACAAAAGCAGTAATTTCATCAATAGATGCGACACCAGCAGCGCGAAACAAAACGGTGAATGCATTGGAGCAAAGATAAAAGAATGCATTTTGACGAACTTTTATGAGCTGATATAATGATCGCACGCTATAGCACCAATCGTTGAATAAACTTTCCATCAATGAGGAATTGTCCATCGGAATAGGATTTTTCACAGTAGAATTCGATACGTTGAGCCTGGGAAAAAGAGGAAGCCACGAGAAATTTGGATAAATCCATACAAAGCAATGTTGTCGCAGTTTTGCAACTAAACTTGTGTCCAAAGCAGGAGCCTGTGAAAGTGATGATGGTGTATTTTTGCAATGTTTTAATGGAGACTTGTTTGGCGATGAAAACAGGCAGCGAACGAACGCGGTCGACCCTGTCGCATCTTCACTTGCTTTGAAGTTGCCTTTAAATGGAAATTGTTTTTTCGAAATAAAACGAATACGCGTTTTTAAGCTCCAATCAACAGGCAGTTTGTTGCGGTCCTCGACAAAGATCAAATTGGAGGTTTTTTGAATTTTGGGTAGAGGAGGCTCTAAGTTTGCGTCCTCATCCAAAGTGATGACAGGAACTGTTGTTTCTTCGTTTATCTGAAAATTCAACTGCCGTTTGGTGCTGTGTTTTTTCGGAGATTTGCTTTTTCTCGCTTTTTCTTTGCAGTAAGAGCGAATTCTGTTCTCTTTCCTTCCTTCGCTTTCATTCGCACTCAACTTCTTGAAAGGACTTTTCGTTTTGATTGCAGTTGTGTCTTTATCTTTTTTCGGTGAGTTCAAATCCACACATTTCAACGGTGAAAACAATTTAAGACAAGTCGGCGATATGTTTGAAATGCGCTTCTTTTTTCGACACAAAAACACTTCCATCGGTTTTATGAATCTCGGCGACTTCGGAGACGCCTTTTTGCTGCCGTTTGAGTCCATTTTTCGAAAGCCAAGTTTGCTTTTTCGATTACTTTAATTAAAAAAAGAAAAACGAAAAATGTCCACTTTTGAAACGAGAAAAGCGCGCTAATTTCGCGCCGCATAGGGATCGTTTGTAAGCGACGCTCGTCAACATTGTCATGACTCAGTTTGAAGTGAGAACGCGCGCCCGCAACAAGTCGCTCAAAGATGGAAAGCGAGTCGAAAGCAGAAAAGAAGGCGAAGTCGAAACGACGACACCGCAGCAAAGAAAGCGACAGCGACCGGCACTCGCGCCACCGTTCCGATCGACGTTCGGAGCAACATTCCGATTGGTATTCAGACCTTTATTGGGAGCGATACTCCGATCGATATTCGGACCGTCACTCCGAACGGCTTTCTGATCACTACTCGGAGTGGCATTCGGACAGACATTCAGAAAGACACTCACATTCGCGGAAACATTCCAAAAAACATTGTCACAAGCATTCGAAACGGAAGCATTCGCGGAAAAAGGAACGTATTAATAAAGAGGCACTTTTGGATATTGCGAAACAAAATTTGGCAAAAATGATCGAGAAGGGTGATTTGCCGAAAAACACTGATATCTCGAAATTGAAGCTCAAACATTTGCGTGAACTTACCACTCAAAAATCGGTTTCCGAATGGACTGAGCTTTGTCGAGCGATTTCTGCGATGGAAGCTGCCGCTTATTCTGACTTGTCTTCTGATTTGGATTCTGATTCTGACAGTGATTATCAAAGCTCGTTAGTTGATAGTTACACTGATAAAGACGTCAGGCATCCATTTAGACTTAAAGAAAGAAGAGACATTGAAATCAGAGTTCGTGATTTTGTGCAGCTTCAAAGTAGGACAGCAAAAGAGGTACAAAAAGAGTTAAGAGAACAATTTCCAGTATCAAGTGGCTCTCATCATCGAATTAAAGAGCACGAATGGACTGAAGTTAAGCCAGATTCACCGAAAAAGCCGAAAAAGAAAGTGAAATCCGAGCATGAAAAAGTTGACGAATCAAACATAGATCAAAATATTGAAACAAATACATTTCAATCGAAAAATTCTCTTGATATCGGAACCATCATGTCACAAAGGTTAAATGCAATGAGAAAACTTCAAGAGGACCCTTATAATGTTGTTGCTATAAAACAAATGTACAACGCACAAGAAATGGTAACTATGTCCCTTAATTGTTCTTTGGATTTACTTCCCTTTCTTTGAATTTTTTATATATGGTTTAAAATTTAAACTAAAAGGCTAATGGCAATTTTATTACTTAAATTCAAACAGAAAGGGAAGTTTCAAATCCATTTGACGTTTTTCAGATATTTTATATGAAGCGTGGACCATTTATCGTAATTGGTAAGTCCTTTGGTCTTTTATTTGTTTAAATTTAATTTTTTCAGAGAAGATAAAAAATTCAATTCTGCAAAAGAAAAAAAAACAACTTAGACATATAAAAGATCGAAGGCAAAATCCATTTAAGAATTCTATTTTGCTCCTGATCTTATGTCTAAATAATTAACAGATGCAAGATTGGGCCAGATCACAGGCACATGCTGGGCAATATAATGGAAGTACCGGTACTAAATCTTTATCAATTGAAGAACTCGAGGGAGATTTTCCGGTTTGGACAAAAAAGGTACTTTCTAACTGCTTATGATTATAAATTGCCTCCATTTATTTGTTCAGAATCAATTATTAAAAGCTGAGCCAATAAAAGAAGGCATTGGAATGCACCTTCTAATGAAAATGGGATGGAAGCCAGGCGAAGGTTTAGGAAAAAATAAAGAAGGTTTAACTGATCCTGTGCTCCCTGTTTTGAAGTTCGATACAAAAGGACTCGTTGCAGAATCAGAAGTTGTGAAAAATTTGCCTATGCAATTAGTAACCATTTCTGAAACTCCTGTAAAGCACCCGGTTTCTATGCTTCAGGAGTACTGTTCAAAAAAGAAATGGCTTGTTCCACAATATGAATTAATACAAGAAACTGGTCCAGATCATAAAAAGAATTTTTTGATGAAAGTCATCGTCAATGGAGTAGAGTATCAACCATCAGTTACATGTCCAAACAAAAAACAAGCAAAAGCATTATGTGCTACTGTATGTCTCCAGGCCTTTGGATTGCTTCCGAAAGATTCAGTTTGACTGTTTGTTTCTGTAATTTCTTTATTAGTTTTTTTGTTTAAAAATTTATTATTTTATTCGAAAAGGTGTACTCATACTTTCTAAAAGGGAGAGTCTAAATGCATTACAGTTGACGCTATTTCTTTCTTGATTTTGATCATGTTTAATTAATTGCCCTAAAAATAAACTAAAATATGTTGATAATTATATTCAAAAAAAGTTTTTTCAAGAAGAAATATTCATAAATAAAAATGGTTGTTTTCAAATCTTTTCTCACTATTTTTCAAAGAAACGCAACTTCTTTGATCGCCAATAATAAATACAGTCAAATTTCATTCATTTACCACTTTTGTAGAATCATTTAACTAGGGGCGGGAACACAACGAATCAGTTGGAAAAACTTTCAACACTTGCAGTTTCATTTAACTTTGGGAGGGATCAACCCATTGAGTAGCAAAAACATTTACCACTTTTGTAAATTCACTTAACTATAATGAAAAATTTACTTGAATATAAAATCTTGTCAAAGTTTTTTATAAAATAAGAATAAAGTTCGAAAAAACATAGTGTTCGGAAGGGAATGAAGTGATTTCGGTTTTAAGTCTGGAGACTGGTATTGGGACCGTACGGTCCCGCTTTCAAAATAGTTACCGGTTCTTAATCAACGACCGCCTGTTTTTTATTTATAGTCTGTAAGCATTCATTTAATCATTTTTGAGAAACAAAGTTCAAGTTATTTTTATCAAAAAACAACTTTTAGTTAGTACACACATAGCAGTACTATGCAGTTAGCACATACTAAGTAAAAGTTATGTTTTTTGACAAAAATAATCAATTGAAAAACACTTAAAATTTTTATACATTTTATGTTAATACTACACTGAATTTCATAAAGTTTCCATTGAATTTGAAAATAAACTCTCTTTGATTGAGTTGTAACTAAACTCAAGTCTTAGTATTTATAAAAATTTGCAGTGATTGCATTGCATTCAGTTGTACTGCTCTCAAAGACAGTGAATAAAAAATGTGAATTTTTGTTTTTCAAAAATGATTAAATGAATGTTTACAGACTAACTGAGGGATTGAGAGACAAGCTGAAACTATAAACATTCTATTTTCAAATGACACGCTTATAGTATTAGAGTTATTGCTTTCATAATTATCGGTTTAAAATAAAAGTTCTGAAGCGATTTTATTAAGGAGGTAAATCAAACATTCGCAACATATGAACATTGTTTACAAAATAATCAAATCTACTTTTGTACACTTTTTATATGATGCGTCTCCATAGGCAAAAATTCCTTTGTCAGTGAAGCAAAATTTTCCTACATAATAATATACAGAATATTCGGTGTAAAAAATGTGAATAGTTTGTCGATTAACGAATGAAGTTGCAAGCTGTAAATTTAAACCTTTCTGGAAGCAATAAATTGAGTGAGTCGTTAACTTTTCTGCAACAAACAGCGTTAAATCTTCGCAATAATTTTGCGATTCCGAGCTGCATTTCGAATGTCGGGCCAATAGATTTTGTCTTATAATCGTTTTTTTGTGAATATGTCTTCTAAGATCTTGATTGATCTTAGTTCTCCTTATATTGGCATAACCAATGAAAAAATTACGGCCAAATTGATTGAGGCTATAAAACGAATTATCTTTCGAAAACTTTGCAAACTGTGTGCAGTTATTTGCAGTTTCATCAAAGCTACCAACAACCCAATCTTTCAAAAGGTAACCAAATTTCTGTTGTAATCTATTTCTCAGCTCATAAGAAAATTTCTTATTACAAAGTTTCTGATTTCTTCTGGCAAAATTGAGTGAAATTTCTTTGCCAAATTCCAATAAATTTTCAGAAACGATATAGCCCAGGCTTTTATCGATTTCCACTAACATACGCAGTGTTTGATTTTTTTCATTTTGAAGTTCACTTTCTAAAATTGGTCCTCTTTGTTTTGAAAAGAAACAGGATAGAGAAAGATGAAAAGCATGAAGTAAGTTGAGAATAACCACTCGAATAAATTTGAAAAAATCTTCCCGATCTTCTAGTTCTAAAGCAAAAGCATACAATGGTGCATATTTCGCACACTTCTTCTGTTTTTCAAAATTTTGTTCGAAGAAACTGATGACCATAGTCATGTTGTTCACTTCGCATTTATTTTTAAACACATTCTTACTTGCGTTGCTTTGTGCATCGAAATAATAAACAAATGCTTGGCACAAATCTTCAATGCTTTCGGCAGCTTTGTTTAGCTTCTTTCGTAATTTATTACTTCCATATCTTTTCGGAAAATCTTTCAACTTATAATTGTCAGCATCGAGCACATCTTGAACTAAGTAATAATATTGCTGCATCTTGTTCAACCAGAATTTGCCATCAAGATCTTCATCGCCAAATAAAATTTCTTTGAAAGATTCAATAGTTACATTTTTCTCCGATAGATAACATGTTATCAAGTGAAATTGATCTGAGAACTGTATCAAATCAGTCTCACTTGTTTCGACCAATTTAAAGTTATGGAATTGTTCAAGTAGACCAAAATACCGTGTCTTCTCTTCTCCATCTATACCTATTGAGATATAAAAGAGAAGCAAACAAAGTAATAGCTTCATTATAGTTTTAAAAGTATTTAAATTAGAAAATCTCAAACTAGTTTTTCATAAAAACAATTCTCCTTTTTATATAGTTTTAATTTTAACGTCATCAAAAATTGATTTCAAAAAGTCATGCGAAGAGAAGCCTTTTTTAATTAATTTTTGAAATGCTTGTTCACTCTTCCTTTACGATTCAATGTTTTCATTATTCACTTGAATTTACTACTTTTTAAATTATTGAACTCAAAATTCACTCAAATGCGCTTAATCTCTTGTACAATGACTTCTCTGATAAAACACAAATTGTTAAATTTGAAAATGAATTCTCAGAAAATTCTCACATTAATGTAGGCGTTGTTCAAGCTGGTATCAAATCACCAACCTTTTTGATATTTGTCTGAAATATTCAGCATATTTTTATTATAATCAGAAATTTTCCAAATTAATTAATATTTTCCAATTCTAAAGT
This sequence comes from Dinothrombium tinctorium, assembly GCA_003675995.1. NCBI lineage: Eukaryota > Metazoa > Arthropoda > Arachnida > Trombidiformes > Trombidiidae > Dinothrombium > Dinothrombium tinctorium. The sequence continues at coordinate 1,906 of NCKU01001049.1, read as the reverse complement.
TTTTTTTGTGGTTAAAGTTAAAGAATTTTGCATTTTAATTATGAAAACACGAAATTTCAGTCAATTTTTGGTCATTCAATATTTGACTATTTGTAATAAACCGGTGCAGAATGAAAAAGGAAGTAACTTTTTGGCCAGCATTCTACCTGGTCAAGAGAAAATTCATACCTGATTATAGAGCAAATTTACTCGCTCAAATTTGACCAAAATATGTGATTTGATATGTGCTAAAAAATGAAAAATATGTGCTTATTTATGTGCTCAATAAATAGGGTTTTTAATCAAACTGCATAATTTCACAATCGTTCTACAACAAAAATGAGTAGAAATTAACAAATCAAAGCCTTTCGCTGCTTTTTTTATGTCAAATTATGGTGAAGGTAATTAAAATTCCTTTTAAATTGAATATGAGCTTTCAACTGAAACTGTGGTTAGAAGTATATATTTCAAAACTTTTCCCATATCAAAATCTTGAGATGAAGTGAAAGATTTATAATCAGGATTCTTTTCTAATGACCGGACCAACTTTTCTTTAGCGCCTGTTAATAATTCGTTTGCGATCATCTGAATAATATCTACGTGATCTTAGAATGAAAGTGCTTCTTTTAAAATTTTAATGGAATTAGGTGCATAATAAAAAAGAGCCAAACTAGCTCTTTACCTGATTACTCGCTAAAAAAACAATAAATTAATCTGCTTTAAAATGGTTGAATATATTTTTTATATTGTAAACTAAGATAAGACAGAAAATTTATATGAAATAACAAAAATGACGTCAAAAAATTTTCCTAATAAATTTTATATGAGAAAGAAAAACAAAAAGTAAAAATGTAGAGATGAAATTTTTTATAAAAATCGCTTGTGCATATTTCAAATTAAAACTGACTTATTGATGTACAAGACGAAAAGAAAAACATCCTATTTTCAAATTTCAAAGTTCGCTTTACTAATCCTATTAATAAATGTTCTGAAGCGATTTTATTAAGGAGGTAAATCAAACATTCGCAACATATGAACATTGTTTACAAAATAATCAAATCTATTTTCATACAATTGTTATATGATGCGTCTCAATAGGCAAAAATTCCTTTTTCAGTGTAGCAAGAATTGCCTATATAAAAATACGTATTATGATGATTTTTCATTTGATTACTTTTTTGTTTTAATCAAAATATTAATTTGATGACATGTGTAATTTTTGTTTCTTGAAGTTATGTATAAATTTTTATTCTGAATTTTAAACTATTTGATTGAATATGTGCAAGAAAATTTTTAAAACAGCCTGCACACAAACTTTTTTTGATACTGAAGTCCAAGAAACAGAAATATATAAGTTTTATATAAAACTTCTACATTTTTCAAAATAAGAAAAATATCATGCGTCCCGTAAAAATCTGGAATTGCTTTAAATGCTCTTAGCTCACGAAAAAATGCACAACTTTAAAATTTTTAACCATTTTAAAAATGCATTCCTTTTTTAGTATAATACCAAACTGAACTTGCACAAAAATTAACTTAAAAAATGTTAAAGAGTTGTGATAAAAATTTTTATAGCTTAAAAAGAAAAATAAATTTGTCTTATTTGAATATACTTTTTCAAATTTTGCAAATTGGGGGTAATTTCTGATTAAGCCCATATTTGATTTAACCTTATTTTTAAAAATTTTTCCACTCATTTTAAAACTTTTTCGCTTCTTTTCAAATAGATTTTAAAAAATTATTTCAAATCTTTTTCTCTGAATGCATTCTCTGGTGCATTTAAGCCTTCTTTGAACTAAACACAAAAAGAATTAACTATCCAGTCATCGAGGATGCAAGCAAAGTTTTCATTTTTTATTTGAAATTAAAAATTCATTGTTTTTGAACTCACTGGTTTTTAACATTAGTTTTCTCATAGGATGGAGAA
>NCKU01001048.1:0-29640 GCA_003675995.1 Dinothrombium tinctorium | reverse complement strand
GCCATTTTCTTAAAAATTTTTCAGCGTTTTTGACACAGAACTTTTGTTTGCATGTTCTTTCTTCATTTAATCTGTCTTAATTTAAAAATTTCTCTTGTAAAGTTGTTTAATTCAATGCTTTTATTAAAAACAAGCGTTGCTCAGTTGAAAATGGCACGTTTGCGGAAAACGCCGTTATTTTGGAATGCATTAACCGATTTGTTTATCTTAGGTGTCGTTTTGTGTTGCGGATGTTCTTGCACAATTATGTGAAAGATCACATTTTTTGGTTTGACCGGTAAAAAGTTATTCGAGTTTATTTGTTGCGTTTTAATTCACACACCCTGTATAATTATTATTAATCAAAACTCACGAGGAAAGCTTTACAAGTACCTGTCATCGATTTCGATGAAATCTAATATACAAAAATAAAGGTGTACGAATAAAACTTGTACGACCGTTTCAAAATAAAATGTTTCGATTATCGAAAAGTAAGCTCAACTGCAAAGAATCACGAATAATTGAGCGTCTCGTAAAAGTTGCTTTGCAGTTAAGCTCACTTTCGATAATCGAAACATTTTATTTTGAATCGGAAGTACATTCACTGTGAAAAAAACGAGCCAACTTCAATTTCAACGGATGCGTAAGAAAGCATTTGCATTTCGGCTAAACATACAAAATTCTTCTTGAGTCAAGTTGAGTCATGAACTTTTCTCACGTGTCTACCAGCATTAGAGGAAACTTTTTTGAGGGACAGTAAGCAAAATTTTGATTCTTGAAATTTTTCTCTACATTCTCAATCATAGAACCTCAAAAATATTTGTCAAATGAACACCAATATTAATATTATAATTTGCAAATTTTTTAAGCAATTTGAATGATTTATTATAAAAATTTTGAAATTTTATGAAAGACCACCAAAAATGTTTTTTATCTCTTGTTTTTAGTTCATTAATTTTTTAATTATTTTTAAATGGGCATTATTTCACCAACAAATTTCCTAACTGGAGAGGAGATTGATCCTTTGTTTTTGAGTATAACTTTTGAATCATCAGACATGAAAGTGTGAAATTTCACGCCAAGATGCAACATAAATTTACACTAAAAATGAAACATTTCGTAAACAAACCTCTTTCAGCTTTCAAGTTTTCGCATTTCGTGCAAAGTGCCTGTGTGACGTAAGCAAGCACGTTTTTAATCAAGAAATAATCAAATTCAAAGCGTTGAATCCAAGCAACGCAAATTATAATTTTTTATAACTTCATTTGGTCGAACTGGAGGAAATGGGCCCCCTTTCAGAATCATACAAAAGCTATCTCATTGTCTGTACATCGAGCTGTTAAGCCCATTTTTGCAGGTTCTTAGTGTCGGAAACTTACTTGAGCTATAGACCAAAGTTCTAAAGATTAAAAAATGCGTTTTTTGGCCTAATCTTATTTAAAAATTATTTTAAATGTTCAAACGTAGCTACAAGACTTAAAGAAGCTTAAGAAGATGAATTGAACAATTGTTAAGAACTAAATTTTATGACAAAAATCTATTCGTTGATTCTGGCAAAAATATGGAAGGTGAATGAAAAACTAACAGTGAGAGCGCGATTTGTATTTCCTAGAAATTTCGTTTCACTTTTCCATATCACAAAAATCCTAATTAGATTCGCAACATGTGACCTCTTGGTTATTTCTATAATCACCCTTTTAATGAGTCGATTCTATCTACAGTCAATGACAGAATGTTTAGCTATCTTATCCATACAAGCACAAGACCGGTAAGTTTAATGAAAATAATCGCAAAACATTCTTTCATTACTGTACTAATCTTTTTCAACAAAATCATTTTTTTGCAGAAATTCAATGTTTTCAGAGAAACCAATAGAGAATTTAACAATAAAATAATTTATCAAGAGCAAATTTCACCATAAAATTTCTTTTGAATTTTATTGATAAAACTTATCGAACAAAAGCAAAAATGCAAATTGAATACATTATTTCACAAAAGCTTGAAAACAATGTAATGTAAAGCAAGATAAGCTTTTATGAAATAAAAAATATCTCAATTTTACATAAACGATGTAAACCATTGTTCTTTAAATTCTTATCTTTTACTTTCGACTTTTAAATGACTATAAATTGAGATTTTAAGTGAAATAGATGCATACTGAACAAGTTTGTTAGCGTTTGAAACTGATCGTGTATTAAACACAAGAAATCGAAAATGAAATACGCTATTTTGCTTCTAGTGTTCGCATTCGTCATAAGCTCTTCTTTTGCCAAGATCTCTTGGCGCTGTACATGGCAATGCTCGCTGTACAATGCATGTAAGGTAAAGAATTGGGACAAGGATGCATCGTTTTGTGACAACAAACGTCCGGCTGGATGCAATTGCGATACTTTTGGGAAGTGATTATTTCTTCACACCTTCCAATAAACCTTCAAAATTTTAATTTTGATAATTTCCTTAAAAAATGAATTATCTATATAAAAATTAGTCAATTTTAAAATATTTTAAAGTTTGTCAACTTTGATTCTTGTTACAGTTTAAATAAATCTTTTTTTCACTGTAATTATGATTAAAAAAACTGATTGCTTGCAATGATGCGGTTATTTTCTTGCTTTTTGCTATTTATTTAACTTTGAATGCTAAATTCAATTTACTTACGTTTTCAAAATTGGGAAATTTTCAGAAAAGTTGAAATCTTCCATGATCAACATTATGAATTGAATCAATTGCATTCAATTGATTACTAGACGTCGGGCTTTTATGCAATAAAAATTAAAAATATGCATGCATTTATGCATAAAAATTTCAAATTATGCAGTGAATTATGCAAAAAATATTTGCCGAAGACCATTCAGAAATTCAATTGAGCATTTGTTTATAACGAAATTCAATTAAAAAATTCGATATTGAAACCAAGCAAGGAATAGATTGAAGTTGACTGTTAATCAAACAGTCGAACATTGCTTGTTTGCACTTTGAATGAATATAAGAATCTGGTTAAATTAAAGATTTGCTCAACGTCAATATTTTTCTGATAAGAAACATGAAGACATTGAAAAACCGGAAATGAAGAAGAACTTCCATATCAAAAATTATTTCATTATGACAGTGGAAAAATTAAATGAAGCAAAAAAATACGAAATAACGAAAAATGGAAATTCGAGTAAAAAATTTATTAAATTTAAGTAAATATGAGCTTTCAAAATAGTATTCACATCTAAAAATTGGTATCAGTTTTCAGTATTTGAAGTTTCTTTTCGTTAAGAAAGTTGGCCGTTAGTTGCTCGAATGCCTTAAAAAGTAAAACATCAAAATTGCATAAAATCTTGGAGCAGCGATTCGTGTTTACCTCAATTTCTGCCAAAGCATCAGGATTAATCTGTGTTCGAATGGGAACTTCCGTTTCACAGCTTTCGCTCGATTCATTTTTCCCGTCGTTAGCCGGGAAAGGAAAAGCGAGCAGATTTTGAATCTCATTGGCGTCCGGAGTACTTAAAGCTCGTGGTTTTCGAGTGTCTTTCGTGGGCCTTACTTCCATGCCACTCTCGAATTGTTCATTTTTTTGAGCTTCTTTCGACGAATCACAGTTTTTGTTTCGACTTTGAAAAACAGTTACTGAAGAGGTGTTGGACAGTGGCTCACTGCTTATCGAATCAGATCTCACCGAAGATAAGCTCATGGATGACTTTGAACTTTTGTAATAGCCCCATCGTTTTTTAAATATTTTGTCGTCCATAAAGTGGCCTAAAAGTCTAAGAGGACTTCTTCGAAATTTATCATTTGTACATAACTTTCCGTCCGATTTTTCAGATAGAGCTTGAGATGAGTGAGCGCTGTTTACGCCCGAAAATGCAACTATAAAAAAGAGAAAATCATAATATGGGGAATATTGCAAATCATGTTTTTATTTCTGAGAACAGCATTTTTATCATTGTCGCGTTGCGAGATTCGAGTCATTTCTAGGTAAGCAAAATTTATCGTTACGAATTTAGCTTTAAATCTCAATGTGAATCATAAAATTCCGGGTTATTGGTTTTAAATTTTTAAAATTCTTTTTTGTCACTCTTTTGCATCATGATCAAAGAATCAAATTTTGCAATTGAGGCTGAATTTGTTATAAACTCAAATGAAGACTTAAAACAGTTCGTTTGTTATCATAATTATAATAAGAAAAAGTTAAAAGCTATTAAATGCTAAAATAGATTTAAAAGCCTCGAAGAACATCTGAAAACTGACGATGTTTTATGTACTTACGTGATGGTATAGACCTTGCAGCACTCAATGTGTCCTGTTTTAGTTCAGAACTCGCAAAAAGCTTTTTCGAACGGCATTTTGCTTTTATCTTTGAGCAGTCATCTGATGAAACACTCGGGTAAATGCGAGGTAACCAGAAAAAAGATTCCGTTAAACTTTTCTGCAAATTTTGGCCACTGCTTAAATCAAGAGAACCTCTGCTTTTACTTTTGGTTATTTTTGACAGTTCTTCATTCTTTAATTTTTGCGATTCAACATCGCTTCTTTTGCTGCAATTAGAGGAGCGACAATCGATTGGTTGCAAGCTATGAGAAGTTATTGTTATGATGCAGAATAAACAAGAAGCTTACTTGCTTAATAACTTGGTTGACTCAATGTCAGAGATGGGCCTTTTAATAACAGATGCAGTTGAATCCTTAATCTTTTTCGATGAGCTTTCAACCTATGGATTGAATGCAAATTTGATTTCGCGTTCTTCTAATTCCTTAACGTACTTTCAATTGCTTCGAAACTTTGCCCTTTCGTGCAGTGATAGAATTTTGAACTGTTTTTTTCGACTTATGACTTAATTGGATATCAGTTTTACTGTCTCTTTGATCGTTCGACGATTGTGCTTTCGCTTCATATTGTTTAGACGATGGCTTTTTCGTCACTGAAAAAGAAATAGTTCACTTAACTCGTTCATCGTTCTTGTACCTGATAAAAGAGTACAGTTTTTGGCTTTTTTATGAATACGTTTGGAGCGGCTTTGCGTGAGACCCATTTGATGGTGAATTTATCTTATCTCTCTCTCTCGTAGCAGAGATTGAAAAAATTAACTTACATCGTTCGCCATTAGTTGATAAGGTGGGACAAAGTTCAATTGATGAGCTGCTCGAAAGAGATGAATGTTCTTCATCTGAATTTCCGTCGCTGTCTGAATACACGTCGTTCTAAAAAGCAAATTTTTACTTTTCTTTGCTCACTCTGCTCACTTACGGTAGAAAAAATTAAACTATTGTCTTTTTTACGAATATCCATTTCTATTTTAATTGTTCACTTCTATCACTAATGCGAAGAAATTTTTTTGGCTGAAACTTGTGTCTATCTCTGGGATCCGAATTTTCGGCTTCAGACAAATGCGATGTGTTTACTTCAATTACGAACACATTCATCGAAGATTTTTTTTAAATTTCTGATTAGATCAGCAAATGCTCTGAACATGCTAAGAGCAAACTATGAAAAGCAATGCGACGATCATGGTTTGGCACAAATTTCGCGAGGATTTCTTTTTGGCATCGATTACACATATTAGCCAACTCTCTCGAATTTGCAACAGAAATAAACCCGAAGGTCTGATTATTTATAGTTTCATTGATTCGGCATCTTTGCGTTTTAAGCACCTCATTTAAGTGGCAAAAAATGTTTTGTCTCTAATAATTAACAAATAATTAAATGATGTGAGTTGTGAAATAATTTTATTTATACTAATAATTTCGTTATCTTTATGATAAATATCAAAGAGTTGTCGACGTAACAGGACTGATTCCATGTACTAAAAGAGTGGGCGGCAAATTTACTGTTAACATGTCTAAGCGTCGCAAATACGTTTCGCTGTCTGAAGCATGTCCAGGTGGAGGGGGTAAATATAAAAATACAACTGATGTATTATGACTATGCTCTTGAATCATCGTATTCACATTCTGAATATATTTTTCGTCGATAATGAAAGAGTTTTCTTCGGTTTCAGGCGATTCGTTGCTTGCATTGGCCTCAATATTATTTGGAATATTTTCTAAAGATCGATTTATGGGGGATGTCACATGATCCCAAAGCAGAACACGAATCTTAGCATCAATTCGGAGCATATTTAGCATTTGATCCCATTGTCGATGAAGCGAGGAAGCTTCTTTGATTTTGGAATTTACGCACATAAAAATTCGAACTGAAGTAGATTTTTTCCATCCTGGTACCATATGCAAAATACAAGCAAGTTGCATCAAAAATAACCAGCTATTATCAATAGTCGTTATAGAAGAGGATGGGGCGAAAAAATTAATCGGCCATACGTCGATGTAATTTGTATTTTTCGAATTAATGACGAGTTCCTAAAATTTGAAGTTTAAGAAAGATCTAAAATCACTATTTTCTACCTTATTGAATAGATGGAAATGCCTCGCCAGACAAACATTCTTTTGTAGTCTAAAAACACAGTCATAAATCATGCCAACATATTCTTCAGGGGATAAATGTTTCGCATTATTTCCTTCTTCTAAATTTCTGAGAGCCAAAAAGACTTCGCCTCTCAGTAATACATGTTTCAAGTTATCAAAGCTTTCGTCTACACCGAAAAAATCAATTGGCGGAACATCATCGTAAAATCCGAAAAGAATTGTGTTTGGCTTCATTGCACCAAGCCCGGCAATTCGAGAAAGTTGATGCAATCCTTCTCTCACACTTCTACTCATTGTGACCTCCACGAATGCCTTAACTTTCAATTTGTCTAAAAGTTTTAACCACAAGGGATACTCTTCTAGAATGGGATCACTTTCAAAATCATCCATATCTCCAACTTTAATGTGACCCAATACGTAGAGACCACTTTTCTTCAGATCATTTACAAAAGTTATGAGAGGAACAGAGGATCTTGGATTGGCCACCATTAGTAAAAACTGAGGTCTCCAGTATTTAACATGATCTTTTCTGCTGTCAAGTAGCAATAAATATTTTCGAACCTATATAAAATACATTATTTAAAAACTCAATCGATAAACACTAACTTGATGGAATATAAGGGCTTGACTTATGGAACCCCATCGAACAGGAGGTGATCTAATGTGAAGAACTATCACCAGCATTAGACACATAATAACTGCTATAGCTGCATAAAGAGGATTTATCATAAACATCATTGATATACATCCAAAGAGACCAATAGCAGTTGTATGCAATGAGAAATAGCGAAATGTTGGTCGAAAATTTGGAGCCGAAGTAAGAGTTAACGCGAGACAGGCTAAGTTGGTTGCAAAGTATGACAAGAGGAAGAATACTGATGTGATTTGCGCTATTAAGTTAAGAGATCCAATAAATAGAATTAACTGGACAGTTATCCATGAAAAAATAACAGCGGCGATTGGGTTTCCATTCCGCGAATATTTAACAATTGGCTGCAGAAGCACACCAAACAGTTTATCTTTGGCGAGTGCCTCTAAAACTCTTGAAGCTCCGATTAAGTTGCTGAGAGATGCTGAAAGAGTAGCTGCGAACAAACCAATGGCGACGAAAATTGGTTGATAATTTACATCTTGCATATATAAATAATTGTTTTGTAAAAGTTCCCTTAAATGAAATAAAAATCATTTAGTTTTATAATTCTGGTAGTCGCAAATGCCAAAAACTAAAACTTATGAAAGTTTATCTGCGTATAATATGTCTACGAGAAATATGGAAAAACTATTGTTACTCTAACAGATTAAATAAGTTGCTAGTAATGTTGTGCAAATGAATGCGATTTTGAATGCGAATTCGATAATGAATGTGAATGTGAATGCAAACGTGAACGTCATTCATGAATGGATGCATTTAAGTACAACACTAGGTACTAGTCCATAAATAAATATTGCTGAAGCTGAGTTTGCTGAAATAGAGTACAATCAGGGACACGAAAATCTTCCCATTGTTGCATGTTAAGTTTATTGAATGTTTACAAAAAATGTGAAGATTTTTGTGTCCCTCAGTGTAAAAGGCAAAAAGCGGCCACTTAAAGCATTTATATGTCTCGCCATAGTCAATAAATGGACGTTGTGGACGACATAGTCAATGGACAGCCATAGTGTACTTTTTGCCATTACTAATTAAAAAGTGGGATATGGTTTTAAAACACGTCATTTAGGATCTCTATCAAAGCTTACAATAAGTAAGAATAAGTTCTTGACATAATACTTTCCCAATCAATATTTGCAACTTGCGTTTGAAAATTTGCTCACCTCGGACATGTTGCTGCAGTCAAAATAAACAGTGTCGAGTATGTTATAAAGGTGTATAGAACGGCTCCAAGGGTTCCTTTTGGAATTGATTTGGAAGGTTCTTTAAGCTCGCCGGACATATTTGCTCCGGCCATGATTCCAGTAACTCCGCTGAAAAGCACACCAAAAACAGTTGCAAACGTCATTTGTTTTTTGGTTGTATAATCCACAACGAAATCAGCTGGTCATAATAGAGCATTGAAAAAATCAGTGTGGGCTTTCAAACTACTTCTCACTCTGAATACAAGATGACAAGACTTAAATGACATAATGGTAGGAAGAAGAGAATTTTTTTTTCGATAAAATTCAAATTTAAAATCAACTCACGATAAATATTATCTTTGAAAGTTGTCCAATTAAAGCCTGTAAAATGTAGGTATTCGGTTCCATTGTTTATTGGAATCGGAATGTCCTGAGCTTTCTGTCCAATTAAGCTGACGATCACAGAAATTGCACTTAGCATCACGGTAATGAAAATGAAAATAGAAGTTTTCGCGAACATTGAGGCACCAATTAGGCAAACGAATGCGTTGAAAGCGTTAAACGCCGAACCATATAAAAAGGACCACCACTTTCCATGTGGAAGCAATTTAGCTATGCTGCCTAACACTGGTTATTAGAAATTAAGAATAAAACATTGGAAGCTTACCAGAATCACCGAAGCTATTGTTGAGTCCTTCAACGCAACCGGTCAAATATAAAGCACTTGAAAAAATATTGGCAATGAAAAACAAAGTTCCGATGCTGCCGCCAAACTCGGGTCCCAAAGCACGACTTATCATGACTAAAACAAAAACAATTAAAGAGTTTAACAGTTTTATGTTCGATAACCAACGCAACTTACAATAAGCGCCTCCGCCTTCGACGGCTCCGTTCGTAGAAATCGCACAAATCGACAGAACCGTGAAAAAAAGAATACCGTACGCTAAAATCATCTGTAAAAATGTAAAAAGCAAACCCAAATTCCCAAGAATAAAACCTGATTTAACAAAATGTTAGGCTTAAATCAAACAGTGGAAGATAAATTACCGACACGAAGAAAGAGAATCGCACTAAACATAGACAAACAAACAGGAGTGAACACTCCGGAAAAGGTGGTCAATTGTCTAAATGGGTTCGCTGAGGTTGCGAGAGAGTTGCTCCTTCGCGCCCGACGCGGGCTGAGGCCACTCAAGCTTTTGAACAACCTGAAAAAGAAGCAATCAGTGGTGAACATCGCACCGTTTACTTACTTCATATGCCGCAACAGCGGGGTTCTGTCTGTATTCACAGAGGTTCTGACTGCGTCCAAATCTGCCGATTGCAGAGATATGGTTGACGCGGTTGTTGACAACTGACCCAAAGTTGAATCGCTGTCATTTCTCACCGCAAAAGGCGTCAATTGACGTTCAACAGCCGTCTGCGACCGACTCGAAGTTTTTCGCGTTGTCATTTGATTCTAAAATGAATGGCGTTCTCTTTTTCGGAATTGCTGCGAAAGAAAACTGTAGACGCAACGAGTGGAGATTAAAAGCGAAGGAAACGGAAAGTAGAACAGTTGGTTTTATGCAAACAAAAATTGCATGAAAACAATGGCGAGATTCAATGCTGCGATTGAAAGCCTTGAAAAGAACGCCCCTCTCGTTCGGCCTTCGCATGTGCTGCGGTCGCGGCCGCTTTAACTCGCGCGTAGATGCTTTCCCGACGATACGATCTCAACTCTTGTATTCTCATTTTGAGTTCAGCAGTTGATTCTACTTATCGAGCCGCACAATGTTCGCGTAATCTTCATATGCATACGTAAATACTTACGTTATAATCAATTGCGATAGCAGTTGAATTATTATTGTCGATTAAAAAAGTAATTCATTAAAACAAAATTCAGTATCTGAAAACATGGCATTAAATACGTTTAAAAATTTTAAATAAAATCTTTATTTTGAAGCAACATTTCTAATGCATACTATTGATATTCTATTGCCTTTACGTGGCACTTGAATTTACAGCTAATTTTTTCAGGTGCTCCATAAAAACTTGTAAAGAAACGTCGTCAGTCAACACAGGTGCTGCAGCTGCTGCTGAAGGGTCTCCGTAGTAATCAACCGTTGTGTTGTGAGTCAAAGAAGGATTTACTTTTGACAACAGAAATCTGGCTTGAGAAGAGCCCTGATCGCAGACAATATATCTCGGTAACGGGAATCTAGTCACCATTAGTTCTTTCGCATCATTTTCAGGTGCATCCAGAAGCTGTTTGAAAGACAAGTATTCGGGTTGATCCTGGTATCCTTGTTTTCTCCACATTGCTATTGTTTCGCCGTGAAATATAACGATGTGAAAGAAAGTGTCCATTAAAAGAATTCTATCTGGTTGTATTGAAGAAGTGTCCAACAAAACTGCATGAGTCGGTTCATTGAAAGAATATGCTAAAAGAGTGGGTTGTATCATTATAAGAGAGTTGATGCAATCTTCTCTAAACAAGGAATGTCGATAGAATGAAGTCTCATCTGGAGAATTGTTAAACACTTGAATAAATTGTGATCTTCGCAAATGAAACATAAATTGTGGAAACATCGAAAAGGATGGAGAGAGCTGAAATGTTTCCGGAGCCTCTTTTCTATAGTCCCCAAACTTTTGACATAATCGAATCAAGTTTCGATCCAACCACCTAAGAACATCGGGTCCATTAGATTCCAACTGAGCTTTATGACAAGCCAATCGCGCAATCAGAACACAAGCGGCTTCTTGGTCAAATCCATAGTCATTAGCACCGAAGTCTCTGGCAATAGTTGTAACTCTGACGTGACGATACCCATCTGTTCCTTGATATTGAGTGACAAATTGAACTAATCCTCTTTGAGGTTGTCCCATGCTTTGTGTTTGAACTACATCAAAATAGAATGCAGTAGTCATACCCGGAGTCAAGGAACAGAATTTCCACTGTGCGGTTCCTCCAACTCCGATTTCAGTGTCGCTGACAAACTGATTTCGAACCCCCATACTAACACAAGAACCAATGGCTCCTGAAACTTTTAATTCCCGTGAAGTTCTTACTTCCAAGATCGCATTAAAAGCCATCTTTAAGAATTCTTGATCATTTTTGGTAAATACGCGCTGAAAAGACGTTTTGAAAAGATTGGAATCAAACGAGTCACCCATTATAATGTGGCCACCAGTGGCATTGGCGCAATACTTCATCTCGTGAAGACCTGTTTGATCCAAGGCACAACTGTAAATATCAATTGTGTGTCCGTTTGTGGAACTTCTGTGTGCTAAATTTTGATAATGTTTTGTTGCTTTCTTCATATACTTCGCATTATCCTTTTCGATATCATGATGAGATCTGATTGTATTTTTCAATTCGTCATCAATTATAATTCCAGGTCCACAAGTGCACGGACCACCTATAAAGAGCATGATCCTTGCTCCATAATTTGGATAAGTGGTTTCAAGCAAACTAACAGCAATCGACATAGCAACTCCGGTCGCTCGGATCGCTCTCTTTCCTTGTTGCACGGGCCAAGGATCTTTGCTTAATTGTTCAATTATATCTATTATAACTGAATCACATTGAGAAATGGGTTGCAAAAATTTGCCTGTATTATTTTTCTGATGCAGTGCTTGTGGATTTTGAGGAGTCTGAGTGACGATATTAATACCCAACCATTCTTGGATCTGTTTCGGTGTATAATCTTTCGTTCCTTGAAAAACGAATGATTTTAAACAGTTTTCATTCAGCTCCCAGAGGCTCACAATACGACCAAAAGTAATAAGACCAACCAATGCGTTCTGAGGCAGGAGAGAAAATGACGTCTGAATGGTTGATTTTAATGCTGTGAGTTCTTCATCTTCAAGACAAGTGTCAACGACGTAAAGGAATATTGGAGGAGTTTGTATAGGAGCGCGAAGAATGGTGTAATCGAGCGTTGTAAATTGTAATTCTGCTGGTTGGCAGCTTTCGCTGATTGCCGCGTATTGAGGTGGAAAAGGATTTCGATTGAAACAAAAGGCACAAATCCACATTCGACTGCGAAAGTCAACCTAAAGTCGGTAAATATGATATCAGTTCATCGATGAAAGCTGAACTCACCTGACAGTACGGATTGAGCACCGCTTTGCAAGAAGGACGCGAACACAATACAGGTTCGTATCGAATCTGTGGCAGCGGTCGAAGAGTGGACTCTTTCAAAGGAGTGAAGAGACTACTCAGCGGCAGAACGATCTTTGCGCTTTCGACACGGGTTGGTGGCCATATGTTCCAATTCCAGCGAATGCCGTCGATGTCTTCGGCGTTGTCGACGAATTCTTGAAACGAGAGACTCTCCATTTTCACCGTTCGTTCGATTTATCGCCTTTCGTCACTTTTTGCCACTTTCGAACGTTTCAAACTCCACGTCGTCTCAAGGCGGGGATCGTCCGCTTATTTTGCTTTTCTCTTCACTCAAAATTTTTCGAATTCATTTTTGCGCGTTTAAAACAATCTTTCGCTTCACCATTTATCTTCAACCGGTCGACAAAATCTGAAGCAACGTGAAGCTCGTTTAAAACCTATCGAAAGCTTTGTAGCCTCAAGTTGCTTTACGGCATACTTTACTCCGATTTTTGCGAATATAAAACGTCATAATTGAAAGTTTACTAATGAAAAACTTTTATATTGAAAATTTTATTGAAAGATTTTGCATTTCGATGATATTTGAGAAAATCAGAAAATTCGACTTCCATAGAGTTATGCTGGTATTTTAAAAAACTGATTTGTTAATGTTTTTCACTCTTAAAGCAATATTGAATTGAATGAATTTATTCCGAAAAGGCCTTTCTAGTCATACATGCATTGTTGGATAGGCTCTTTCGGAACAAATTCATTGAATTGTTTCACACAAGACAATATTTAAAGATTAACTCAAAACATTGCACGAAAAATTAATTTAGCTGTCAGAGTTATTTTTAATTTTTTCATTTTAAATAAAATGATTTTTTGACAATTAGTTCAATGCACGCTAATTTAAAGATTTAAAAGATTTAAAGTTTTATAACCAATACCAAATTATAATAATTATAATTATTATTGAAATAATTTCTCGTGCAGTGTTTTGAATTATTCTTTAAATTTCGTCTCACGTGAAACATTATTGCAAAAGAGTGAATTAAGAGTGAAAAAACATTAACACTTGAGTTCTCAAAAAACCACCATAACTCTATGGAATTCGAAGGTGACCTTTGATTTTCCTCACATATCATCGAAATGTAAAATCTTTCAATAAAATGTTAATATAAAAGTTTTTAATTGGTAAACGACGAGTACTTTGATATCAAAAATATTAATTTTAAGGACTGTTGTCTCATTAGAATTAAATAAATTTAACTAACTGACTAATATTTTAATATTTGAACTATTTTGTGAAATATTCTTCTTCAAAAAAGTGATTTCTTACTTTCTGAACAGCCTGTAGAAATGCGCAAACCATTACAATGAATTTCTTGATCAAATTTTGTTCATTTTTGCAAATTATAATTTTAAATATTGTAATTTCTAGAATATACCCAACTTTTAGATAAAATATTGCTTCGCTTACTTTTCCGCAAACATTATTCCTATTCATTCCGATTCAAACCATTCTATAGCTTTCCATACTACCATTGTTATCATACCATACGATAACCGCTTGTGACAATGGCAACAAAAAATGGTATTTTATTACCTTTTGCGTAACATGCAAACCTCTAATATAAACACTCAAGCTAGTGCATAAAATTCTTTTTTATGAAGTTTTGGGAAAGTTTTCCTTCATGACACATACGAAAGTGTGAGAGCTCGAACAAAAGATCATAATGTAGCTCTAGATCTAGAATCGTTCGCCTATCGGTATTTTATCCAAAACTTTAAACTTAGGGATAGTACGGGTTAAAATTGATATTATGGATGATACCGGTTTACTGGTTTATGCATTTATCCCAAACTCGTCCTATTGAGACAGTATTTCATTCCAAAAAAATCAACAATGAGAAATTTTAAATGTAAAAGTTTACTTTTTGAAAGAAATTCTCATTTTAATTTTTACATTTAATTTTCATAATAAAAGAGCCATCGATTTTTTATTTTAATGCTGAATTACAGATAAAATCAATAACATTTTACAATAAATATTAATTGAGCTGCTACAATTACCCAAGCGAAAGCAGGTAATTATTTGGAAAAAGAAGTAAAAAAGTAGAGAATTTGAATTGCGATCATAACAGAGTTTGAAATCACCTCTAATCTTAAAATGTATTGCTGCCAAAATATGAAGTAAAATGCGGCGAGAATTGCCGGACATAAAATGACCGCAGAAACAATTTTTTGATTAATCCGTGAAAGTATAATGCAAATATATTGGACCGCAACGATTGCGATGAAGAGAAAGAATTCTAACCAGTAAAAGCTTTTCGAATAGGGAAGGTGAAATCCTAAGAAATTTTTAGAAATTCGCTCACAAGTTGTCAGCTGTGCAAAACAATTTACCTTTCCAAATGAAAATGAAAATAGAGAGACAAAAGTAGAAAAGTAAATATTTCTCAGTTATGAATACCACGACCAAATGAATGAGATCCATTTTTGTTTGTTGACCGCTTGTTTCCATAGAATCGACATTAAAAATGTTGGTGTTGAAACTCAATCTCTAGAGATTTGTGGCTAAAAAGAAGTCACTGCAAATTGATTGCTTTCGCTTATACCAATAAAATCAACCGGAAATAACTGAAATATGGTCAAAGGAAAAAGTTAAGTATTAATGGTTAATGAGACCGTCAATGCGCGATCGATAAAGCATAAACTTTGACTCTCTCAACTTTTCCTTAAGAAAGGAGTGGTTTTTGAAATGAAATTTTCTTTCGTTTAACTGAGTGAGAGAGCAGTAACCAATCCTTTCAAAGAAAGGATTAGTCGCAAAATATTTTCAAAAAGAAGTGATGAGTACAAAATCGGATAGTTCTAGTTTATTGTAAAAAATTAAAAATGAAGTACAAAATCGTCTTGAGTAAAATTATTTTTCCTTCGCCGTTGTTTTCTTTTTCGACGAAGACGGCCGCAATTGCATCGAATGTCTGAAAAGTTGACAAAAGAATTTTGAATTTGGTGACTAAAAAATAATAAAGGTGCTTTACCCTCACCTTCTCGGAGTTTGTTTCAAATGTGAAGCATCTTGTTGCGATTGCTTGCCTTGTAGTTTGGTCGGCGTCATTGATGACTCAACAAATTCTAACACTTCTAGGAAAAGAAATGAAATGAAATTAAAGAAAAGCAAAAAGCTGATTCTGACCATTTGCAGTCCTTCTTTGTTTAGACCGCGAACGTGTTAGTGGGGGTGAGAACACAAATGATGGTAAATTTGTGGGCGTAGAAGGCTCCTTTTCATGTTTATTGAGTCGCTGAGGCGAAATCAATGGAGGAGAAAAAACAAAGCTCGCTTTTTGCTGATGCACAGTCTTTTCCTCGGATGGACTCATCTCGGAATCTTATCATAGAGGAAAGTTAAAAAATCTATCATCTTAAATAATACTTACCTGCATATTGCTTTGAACTACTTTGCTCTGCACTATTATCCACACCTGGAATAGAAAACCGAAGCTTTGTCTTCACACCTCTTTCCTTTGACGATCGTCCCGATGAGGCAATTAGACCCTTTTTTAGCGATGGACTAGAATCTCGCATAAGATTTTTCACTTTCAGTATTGATGTTGGAGTAAAATAAGGCTCGGCATGTGAAATATTTGCGATTTTCGGTGAAGCTGTTCTTTTAACTGTAGGTGTTCTCAGAATGTCAAATAATGAGCTCTCATTCTCTTTCGATGACAAGGCTGCTTTTGATAATTTTGTTTCGATGCAAATGATAGACTCTCCTGTCATTGGAGCTGTACTGAGATAAGAAGTGTCTCTCAAGCTCGAAATGGGATGATTCTCTTTTACTAGACGTCTAATGAATGGCGAGTTCTGCGTTAATAATAAACCAGTTTCAACAATCCTAGATTAGGAAAAATAAAATTATGATTAAGTGCCTGATGAAGTCGATTTTTTTTTTAAGGAAAGAAAAAGGAAGTTAATAAAAAGTTAATATAGAACCATAAGTTAATGCAAACCTTTGTCTAAATGGTGTTGATGGAGGATTGAAATTATCTTTTTTACATTTTTTCCATTCTTCCATTTGTTCCATTACCAAACGTATGACATCAGAAGAAGAAACTACTTCCTCTTGACTGGGCGAGGGTTTCACAATAACTGGAGCTGCATTTGATTTAATAAACTTAACCTTTTCATTTTCTATTGCATTTATTTCATTCGCGAGACGAGACAATGAAGATGGCAGTGAGGATAAGTATGAATTTATCAACAAAGCAAACTGTTGACTTCGGTTGACAAATTCTTCATCTATAGCTTCGTTGGTGTCTCTTACGCACATTTCGATGAAATTGGATGCATCAACGATTTTGTTATTTAATAAAAAATACAAGATTAATAAATGTTTGTTGTTACGATTTGGTGATACGTGTAACAAATAATAGATGAGTGCGTCTTCTTCGAAAACGTCAAGCGGCATTTTAAACAATTTATCGATAAGATTCATTTGTTCACAAGCTAAGAAAAAATGAAGTAAAATGTCTTCCGAATTATTTTCGTTTCTACACAGTCTTTGAAAAAGAAAAGCATCGATCATTTTCTGATTCGTAAGTAAAATAGATAAATGGAGCTTTTCTTTCAAAGGTGAATCGATTACAAATGAGTTGCAAGTAGTCATAAATTGCTGTGCGTGTCGGTGTTGTCCCTGATAAAGGAAAGATGTTAATATCCGAAGTTGTAGTGATGAGTAAATTGATGAAACATTATCTCTCTCATCGCCAAATGCGTTTTTCACACACGGATCACCCAAAGTTGTTAAGGCGAAATCGAAAAGTTTGTGATCAAGCGCCCAAATTCCTTGAACTAATTTTGTGAGGCCTGGTTTCAAGTGAAATGTTGCTGGAAAAATCTTTATCTTTTCAGTTATTTCGATTTGACTTTCTGATAAATAAGTTGCCATGTCACACAGAAAATAGAGCATTATAAAATGTTTTAAGTCTAAAGGCAGCGATTCTAGTAAATATACTAGAATCAAAGCATGCACTGTTGGTGGCGGATACCATCCGTTACCCTGAGCTTGTTTCCAAAGAGAAGAAATAGATGGTAAACATTCTATAAGTCCATCAATTATTAACAAATCGTGCTTTTTGATGACTGTTGGGTTTATTGAACTTAACTCATTTCTCCAAGTTTCATAGGTGTGGGACAATGAGACCCGTGGGTAAAAAGCTTCATTTTCTTTCAATGCCTCTCCTTCAAGACGTTCCGGTAAAAGGCTGCATCCATATAACCAAAGAATGACGCGTAAATATTGACTTATTAGCTCAGTCACTTCTATTCTGGTAATAAGTTCCATTGATCCTTGTTCTGTGGTGGGGGTACCAATGATTTGTAGACTTTTTAATAAAACATACAATTCTCTCAAATCTTTTTCATGAGAACTTAATTGCTCCAAACTGTTCTCACTTAATTCTTCACCAAAAGCAAACAAAGGTTTACTTAAAACATCAATCGAAGTTTTGATTTCTGAAACTTGCTTCCAAATCCAATCCAAAATAAATTTACAATTACAACCGATTTGAGTAAAGTTATCTGATGACCATGACTGAATTACTTGAGTAATAAAAGGCATGTAGTCATTTTGAAATGTTAATGTTAAAAGCATTTCTCTTTGAGACGCAACACTGCTAGCATTAGCCTTTTCAGGTAAAAAAAGACCTGCATGAACACAACTCTTAATCACTTCTGAAGGATCTACCAAAACATCTGGGCCTTTAGCAACAATGCTCGCGAGACATTGCTTTTGAACACCTAGGTAGCTGGCTTCAAAAATCTTATTTTCTGTTAAAACAGTGACGTCAAATGAAAGCGAAACTGGATAATATGCGATGTCGCTTTGGTTATTTTGCGGACGAAAAGCAGAAATTGATTGTGAATCTACTTTTACATTTAATATCGCATCAGGCATTATAGCGTTGCAAACATCCGACAAAGAATATAAACCAAAAAATGAACAGTAAGCGGAGCGGGCGTGATCTAAAGAAATATATGGCGGCATTTGTGCTTGGTACCACTGGTTTAAATCAAATATTCCAAAAAATGTTAATGACTGAGAATTTAATTCATCCCATGCTTCCCAACAGAAAAAACATAACGATGAGTCAATTAACATGTTTTCATCATCATTTGGTTTGCAGTAGGATTGAGATGTTTGACATAATGTGCCACATGAGATAAATGAACTTTTGCATCGTGAGCCATATTCTTGTGGTTCTGTATTAGTTGTCATATGATATTCGAAACGAATAGCACACATGTCAAAATTCGAGTAAAAAAAGCCACAACCAGGAATCCACTCTTTTTTGGTAAAAGCTAAGGCGTAAAGAAATGCAGCTGTAGAAGTGCTAATGTCGCTCAAAGTTTCCACGTGAACTCCGATCTCTATTCCTCTAATGACCCAAAGGTAACAATAATTTTTTGGATCATTTTCTGGTTCTTGAAAGGTAAACTTGATCACAGGTGGTAAATCATTATCTAAGGAGCAGCTACATTCCAATAATAAATTTCTAGCATTCCAAATTTGGAATCCGCCAAAGCTGAATCCTACACATATCGCATTCGTCTGCAAGATATATTCTAAAGCTGTTACAGCGACATATTGATTTTGAAATTTTGCCAGTACTGAACCATCGTGTGAACGATAAATGAACTTTCCTTTATGTTGCGATTCTCCATTAAGTGGCAGGCAAATGTGTTGATTGTGAATAAGAGCGTGTTTCCTACTCGAAACAAATTCAGTTTTTCGTAAAGTAGACTCTTTAACAATAAATTTAATTTTGTCAGGAATAAGAACATCCACTGTATCAGTTGTCTGATCCATGCATAAATCAATGAAAGCGACTAAACCACCCTCGGTACCAACTAAAACAACACCACACATATTTTTCAATTCATCGGCTAGCGAGAAAAGATTTGATTGCTCTCGAAATGAGTCGACTGCAATCAACGAAGATATCCGAAAAGGACTTTCGATGCACTTTATCACTCGATTCAGTCGTATGTCGATTAGGCAAATAATACTTCCAATAACTTTGCGGTTTAAAACAACCACCAAATAATCGTTTTCATAATCATTTAAATCGGTAACACACGAGATGTGAATGCTTTTATCGCAAAAGAGGGCAGAGAAATTGAAGCAGCTTAAAACACGAAATTCAGGCGCTCTATTTTTAGCGAAAACATCGAGAACCGGTCCTTTCCAAAGCAAAACATATCCGCGTTCTTTAAAAGAGGCGAAAAGAGAATGAAACACAGAAAAGAAATTGCGGACACTTACCGGCATTGAAGAAACCTCTTTGCGGCAAAGCGTCCAACTCGAGACTGGGCTCGTCATCGCTACGAGTTAATCGCGGAAAGCAGTGCGTCTCTTTCACACAATTCGCTTCCAGAGTCGAGAACATTGCTTTTCACTTTCGCTTCGAACATAAACGCGAAAACGAGCGCTCGTTTCAATGATTTTTCGATTCCGAATTCGAGCACACTTCGAAAGCGGCAAACAACGTGCGTCCACTGCTTGACGTCCGGAGGCGCTTCCATCGAATGGCGCCTCATTCAAAAGTTTGAAACTTTTGAGTTTTGAACGCGAAATCTTGATTTGACACAAATCGAGCGAAAAGACTCAAGAAAATAATTTGAAACTATGCACCGTTCTTGTCAAAGTTCTTTTCCGTTTAATTGATTAGTAAACCGAAGGACGAAATTGAAAGTTCAAAGAATTCATTAAATATCCTGTAAAATAAATAAAGAACGACAAATTTCTTACCGTATCTCCTCAGATTGTATGCCATGGCACCATACCAATTTGCTTAAAAATGAAAAAAGCACTTTTTGCCACTGGCAACAGTCCCATAAAAATCAAGGTTACCATGGCGCTAAATCTAGAGGCATAGCGACGGCTGGCTGAATCTCACACTATAGTGCCATGGCATATAATCTGAGGATATACAATATGTTGCTTGTTGGTAGCTAAGAATTTGCTTCAGCTAAAATTTTCATATTAAAACACACTTAAATGGTCGTCTGACAAAAGCCCCATTATATGCTAGTGTCATCTATAACTATCTGAATATTAAGAAACAGAAAAAGCTCTACCACATAGGTGGTTTTTCTGTCCAATAATGTAATGAGTGTTAAAAAGAGTTCAGTTCAAAATGGTTTTTAATTTATTTAATTTAATGTGGGGAGTAGTAACAAAATTAAAAAAGTTTTAAGCAAATGAATTCACTTTAAAACTCGAAATCTGCATTTGAAAAGAAAGTACTGTACGTCGACGGCTTAATACACACAAGGCGTGATGTAAAATGTCACGTATCTCTTGATTAACATATACCTAAGATTACTTTAACCTCATAAAGAATCAAGTTTATGTGGATTGTCGTCGGCGTTTATAGCAGCGATCTCAGAATTTCTGATGGGGGAATCTGTTGGTGATCGCAAAGTTTTGTTTTCAACATTATCTTGCGCACTTGACAATGATATTGGCGATGAAATTCCGGACTCAGAGGGCGATGAGATAATTCCATTTGGTTGAGCCAATTTAGTATTAAAATTTTCTTTTTCTTTAGATAAATAGTCATTATTAGTTGAAGAGAACTGGGAACATGGAGGAAGCCAGCTGGTACCATTTTTGCATTCACTTAATATTTTTTTGTAGGGTTTGTAAGAGCGCGACATGGATCTGAACCACTGGGTTGATCTGAGCTTCTTGAATATTAAGTAATCTACAATAAAAGACTAAAAAGCAGTGAATGAAAGCTTTTGTTTTCGATTTTCTAAAAGCTTACTTCTGTAATAAGACTGAATAAAAAGTTGAGAATTGTCATTGAAGCTATAACTACTCGGAATAATAAATCGACGTTGGTTAATTCAAGCTGTAAAAAATATAAATTAAAAAAAGCAGATCATAATTGATCAAACCTCGAGTTTTTGTGCTAACCAGGGATGAGGATAAACAATTATATAAAGTGTAAAAGCGAATGTGAACAGAATTGAGATTAAAAATGGATCTAGAATGAAATAAGCAATAAAAATATTGCATTAAGAAGATTACTAACAGTTCGTATACATTGGCTTTCGGTAGGGAATCCCTTTTGAAAAAACGACAGCCAAAGTTATATATTGCATCGCAGAGATTGAAAATATCGCATAATTGTCGTGACATTTGAGATCCGCATCATCGATATTACCGGGAGGATGAGGTTTGTACCACTTTTGACTCCATAAATATACAAGACTCAATACCTGAAAAGCGGCTATAAGAAGAAATTGTAGCAACATGGAAGACAATGGCGTTATTCCAATCAAACTGGACGGAGGAGGATGCTTGGTCAGTTGCTCATACGCCTCTGTCTTTCCGACTGCAAAAGAAAATTGAGTGAAAAAAAAATTGATATTCTAAATTCAAGTCTAAGCAGCAATTTCCGAGAAGAAAAAACTAAATAGATTGACGATATGTGACAAAAGATTTAGAACTTACAGAGTACGAAGAAAAGAGATATAAGAAAAAGATCTTCATATAAAAATTGCATGTCAGTTAAATTAGTATACATCTGTAGAAAAAAAGTTATTTTTACATCTTTTAAATTCTGGTTCTCTTAGTGAACTTACTGTATACAATAGGATTACAGATAAGAACTGAGTTAAACTATAAGAAGCCATATATTTCAAGATACCAAAGGCTGTAACCAGTGAAGCCCTTCCCTCACGTATCAAGATAGGAATACAGGAAATATTCGCCGTTTTGGATGTAAAAGGAGAAGCCACGGATGCTTCAGCTTCGGAGAGAGATACTCCCGCATGAGCAGCTTTTAAAGCCCCACAGTCATTAGCTCCATCACCGCACATTCCAACGTAATATCCCAACTGTTGTAGTAACTCGACGAGTTGCTGTTTTTGATCAGGTGCCATTCTGGCAAAAACAGTTCCCTTAATAGCCACTTTTTCCAAAAGTTTAGGATAATGATCTTTTAAAACTCTAAAAGTTTTTCCTGTTATGGCAACGTGCAAATCACCAACGTTATCATCAACGTTAATGCTCATAAAATCTTCTTTGCAATTGAAAATGCGGTCAGCTGAATTTGAAAACTTCCAAGAAATACGAGGAATTTCATAGTCATCTACATCAGCTTCGACTAAAACAACTCTGTCGTGAGTTTGGATCATGCTGCAATCGCGTGCAACACTCAATGCTGTAAGCATATTATCTCCGGTAACCATAACTGAACGCGTGTTGGCAGCTGATAAGCATTTAATTACGTGTGTTGTTTCTGGTTTTAGCATATTTCCCATTACTAAAAGTCCAATAAAAGTCAAATTTGATTCCAGCTCTTCACGAGAAGATTTCTGTACTTTGACATAAGACATGTGAGCTAGAGGACGATAACCTAAAGCCAGTACACGATAGCCCTTTTGTGTATATTCCATCAAAACTTCAGAGAAATTGTGAGGAAGAGTTTCAGGAATACAAAGTGAAGAAATCATTTCTGGAGACCCTTTGGCATAAAGAATAAAATGTGGACCATTAAGAACACGAGTGACCACACTCATTCGTTGAAGGTGCGAAGAAAAGGTGAATTGACGTAAAACACCAACTTGATATTCTTCATTTTCACTTTCGTTTGTATGTTTTGGTTTGACAATCGTGGGAAATAATAAATCAAACTTATTAGCATCACTAACTTCAGGCTCTTCCAAAACCCAGTCGGTTGCGGAAAACATTTTTTGGTCCAGAGGATCCCCTATAATATTACCATCTATTAAAGTGAGCGAATGACAAGTTGCCAGACAGGTTGTCAGTGGCCCAATGGCGACTGTTGAAGGATTGCGAATGGGTAAGTCAAAATTCATTGAAGTTGTATCAATAGGAACAGCTTCAACAAAACTTAGATCATCTTCCGTTAATGTGCCCGTTTTGTCAAAACATACGCAGTTAATACAACCGCTAATATTGATTGAACGTGGAGATATACAATAAATATTAGAACTACGTAGTCTAGATTGAGCATAAACCACACCAATGGACATAGCAGCAGGCAAAGCAGGTGGTATTACGATTGTTATAAGATCCAAAGCTTTCAAGAGAATATCACTGGCGGGCACTTTTCGTTTCGTTTTTAATATCACAGTATATGTAAATCCAATCGCGGCCAAAACGGCCAAGCATTGAATAAATTTGTAAATATGTCGGTTGAACTTAAAATCGACAGGTTTCGGAAACATGATAGATCTAACCAATTCGCCTTTCGATGTTAAAAATCCTGTTCGAATAACAACTGCTTTGACGCGTGATCCTCCATAAAATCGCGTTTGAATTACTTTGGTGCCACAAAAAAGTGTATGCTTCGAATGTTCTTTTGAACTGTATGTTTCATAGTTACAATTATAAGGCAAAGGAGTTTTGGTGATGGGAACGCTTTCACCAGTCAGCATACTTTCGTTAACGATTGCATTCCCTGTTATCAATACAGCATCACACTGCATTATATTTCCACATTGTGGTAGCAAAATCACATCACCAGGAACCAGTTTAGTAGACTCGATTTCTTCGTACACATCGCCGCCTCTACAAACACTGACAGAGTCTATGTCCTGCACAGTGTCATGTAGTTGTTTTTGATTTCTCCGAATTTGAATCACACTTGTAACCAAAGATATAACTGACATGATGACAATACAAGTTGCATAATAAATATAATCTTCGAAGCACCATAAAATGATGCTAAAAACTTGAAACATATAAAAAGGTCCTAAAACTTCGTTGAATAATATCTCTACTATTGATTGCACCTCAACAATAATCGAATTGTTACCAAACAAAATTCGTCTAAAAAATAAAAATAGGAAAGGATAGATTAAAAATTTTAAAGTATAAATTAAACAACATGTTAACCTTTGCAGTTGTTCTTCTTCATTGAGTCCTGATTGTTGGTGAAAATATGAACACGGAATGTCGTTATCTAAGCCCGTCAATTTTGAAAATGTGCTTGTATCAGAGTCCCATAAGTATCGAACTTTTTTGTTTTCAAAAAACTTGATGCTATTCGTTGCTTTAAAATTTCCATTCGAATTAAGCATGAGGAACGAAGTTAACGGTAGTTTTTGAAAATCTCCACCAATAAGAAAAGTTTTTTTGACGTTCTCAGCCAAATGATCAATTTTTATCGTTACAACAGTCTCAACGAAAATTTGATTGTAGCGATCCTTAAGAGAGATATTGTTGCTATTGGTGGCAATCTCAAAATTACTATAACTAATCTTCTTTACGTACCACAAGCAGAACTTTAGAGGCTTCTTCCAGCTTACATTTGCGGTGAGTGCAAATAAGCATCCAATGAGGTTTCCAGTGGAATACCAATCGCAGCAATCCAAGAGTGAAGATAATCACAAGCCATGTTAATGCCTCGCCCAATGGTGCACGTTGATATCCATAAATTGTCTTCAATGACAATATGTTAACTTTGATTACATATGCTATAAAGCAATTAAATAACTCACCATTTGATCTTCACCAGAATTGATGAAGTCGCATTTTTCATCAGATGGTTGTTTATTTTCTGCATCGATGTCACAAATTTTGTCATCAGGACCTGAAAAATTTGTGAGTTCAACACTTGACATTTTAGGTCAAACTTTGCTGCTGTTCATTTTTCGACGGCTGATTGCGATTTGGAACAAAAAAGTCTGAATTAAGGAGCCTCAAATGCAAACGTTAACTGAATGTAACACTGCATTAATATTAATGTCACTATTTAAAAAGTTTATCGAATGCCACGAATTGGTTATACAGTTATCACAAAAAAAAATGTTCACTTCATGAGAATTGAGCAACAAGTTTCAAACACAGAAAAATTAACATAAATTTATAGAACATTTAGCGAACACACACACACTCTTGACAAGAGTAGCAAACAATTGCGGCAACCCGCACTGCGTACGTACCGATTGCCGAATAATTAAGGCCAGATTCGCTGGCATTTAAAATAGACATTCTTTCATCCAATTGCTGTTGACAGGCGTTTCGTGCATCGTTTTTCTCACAGTCACTTACGCGAATCATTGATAAATGAGTGATAAATGAAGCTGTTTCAAAGGTATTTACGATGTGGACAATTAATTCGACGAATCTTCCCTTTTCCTCCCGTTTTTTTTATTTTACTTCATTTACATATTTAATTATCCTTCATTTTATTGAAGCGATTTTGCGCCGAAAAATGAAATAATTTATCAGTACAAAAAATTGACGTCAAGCTACTGTTTTGCTGCTATTAAATGGAAATGGCAAATTTATTTATCGCAAGAAAGCAGAAGGGAGGCTCACAATCGTTCAATTGTTCTATGCTTTGTAATCATATCGAACTGATTAAATAGCAAACATATCAGGGGTTGCTGCAACAACGGTTATCCTTCGATTGACAATCGGCAGCACAAGAAAAAATAAAAAACAAACAAATATCACAATTCTCGCAATTGAACGAAAGTGATCCAATTGATGATCTCCTAAGTGATGCACTTTTATAGACACAGATTTTCACTTTTTAGATCAAATATTGTGTGACCGTTTCAATTTTGCTTCACTTTTTAAACGTTATATTTAAACGATTTACAGTCAATTGCGAAAACAAATGTTAAAACACTTTCACTGCGTTAGTTTACTTTTACGATGATTTATAATTTAACCTTGTGGTTTTAATGCTGCAATATGATTCGCAACATTAAGCGTCAATCATAGCAATCGATTTCCACCAAAAAAATAATTTTCATGCACTTTAGCAAATATGATATAAATTAATCAAAAATTTTTTACGGCAATATTTAAAATTGTGGCTGAATTCATGTAGTAAAAATGTTAATTAATTTTAACGAAAAATTGAGCGTGAAAAACATAAATATTCAAATATGAAACTAAAAACATCCAAGCTGTGTATTTCGCCGTCACAGGAAAAAAATTATTTCAAAATACAGAGTCTCAGATTTCAAGAAATGCTAGTGAGAAATTTTTTTGGTCCAAAATTTTTGTTTTGATTTTTGAGGATGTTGGAGGTTTAAATGTAACTGAGGAAATTAAGTAAAAATGAATTTAAAGTGATTTCATCTTACATTTCATATTTTTAAAATTAGTGTTTCACTTCTTGAAGAAACAGTTTTTCAGTGCGAGCTGCAATGCAAACAATCTTTCACTTATTTCAAAAACTTTCAATTTTCATATCATTAAATCAAACTCATTTCCCACTTAAAAAAGAGTTTTCGTTGCGACGCCACCAACTATGAAAACGCAAAAATAAATGAAATAAGTGAAGAAAACAATGATGAAAATCGATTAAATGATCAGTTAAGCGTTAAACGCAAGAGTCACGAAATCAAAATATTAGAAAAGACATCAGGATCTTTATAATTGATGATAATCGACAAATTGTAAATACAGGGTAACTTAATAAAAGTAGCGATGTTTGAATATTCGTTGATCAATACTTTGAACTGAGAAACGATCAATTTAGAAAATTTAGAGTATTGAAAATTCAAAAATCGTAGATTTGTTGAGAAAAATTATAGAGAAAGAATGTAAAAGCTGAAATGAGTTTGAATCGTTCTACCTAGTGGACCGTGCAAAACAATACCCGATTTAAAAAAAAGAACTTATTCAGGAAAATCGAAAAAAGCAAAATTTGAGGTCTTGAACTAGCTTGAGCAAAGCTTAAAAACAAAACTATCTTAAATAAAAAACGAAAAAGGAGCTTCTAAAAATCCATTTAAAAGTGCCGAAAAACGCCGCTTATAATAGTCATTTTAGATATTGAGGTTATTTGATTTTTTGTGACTAAATGGATCAACGCTAAAATATTTAAGAAACGCAGTGGAATTAAATTGATACGAAATTTAATCTGAAAAAATTTTATTGTCAATTGAACATTTCCGTATTATACCGACCATTTTTTCATGAAGAGATACCAAAAACAAAAATTCATCTTATTTTTCGAGCGATTTTTTAAATTTCAATAAATAATTATTTAGATAAAACTCTCACAAATCTCAAATAATGAAATCCAGGAAAAAAAGTCGGACAACATTCGGACTCCCTTAAGGTTGTTTTAGACGCCGTTAAAGAACAATTCGAGATAGAATAATGAATTTCACTGCGAAAGGTTGTGTGTATACTGCCCGCTCAATAACTTAAATACAGAGGTGATCAGCGTTAGAAAATTATGAGCTACAAAAATTGACAATTGCTGCTAATCCATATTTTCCCAAAAACAATCTTGATTTTAATCAAATTTCATTTTCAATATTTCAAAAATTTTATTAACTTTGAAATAATATATTCTGTAAAATATAAAAGAATTTAAGAATGATACTAATAATCGAACTCTGCTAGTTTTATATAAATCAAGCTATATATGATGCTTTAGAAGATTTTTGTGATTCTTGTGAATCGTTAAAATTGTTTTTAATCAAAACTAAAAACGGCGGGTTTTGACGGAAAAGCATTGAAGTTAATGGTAGCAAATGAAATATTTTATTGTTACTTTTACCGCTTAAAAAAGCATATGAATCAAATATAATTAAGACTGAAAGTGAATTGTTCTTTGTTTTTATTTACATCACTTTTGCCGTTTTTGAAATGCAATCAACAGTTATATTGAAAATTAAAAATTGTCTCAATGCATTTCGATGGGTGAAATAAAACTTTGGCCCACAGTATCTCGAGAAAATCGAAGAGGTGGCAATTACAATTATCTCTGGTCATACGATTGAAGAAGTTGAAGAAGTTACTCAGAATTTATTTGACAAGTAAATGGTCGACTAATATTTTTCAAGTCGAAAAATACTTGAAAAAGTCAGAGCTGGCTTATACCAATAAAAAATGCTTAAAAGGATAACTTGCGACAAATTACAGTCAAATTCAATTCATTTAGCGGTTTTGTCAAAACTTTTACCGGAGGGAGGCTTTCACCTTAAGCTTTTGTCAAAAGTATTAACGGAGAGATGCGCTCACCTTGAGAGATGTCAAAACCTTTACCGGTTTTGTCAATTCATTTACCGATTTATTTGAAAGCTACAGAGTAAGATTAAGAGTACAAAATAAATGRAAAGTATGAAATAAAATTGAAATTAAATGAGTTGGTAAAGAATTTCCATTTTTTCTAAACAGGGACGTAATAAGTTTCCATGTGTTTAAAGTATTGATTGCAATTTTCTTCGGTAATTTTTTCCGATTGTGTATCAAATTGTTAAGCTCATCTTCATCTTTTAATTGACCAGCTTTTATATGATGTTTACATTGATTGAACACTTTTTTATAGGGTTTAAAAAGTGTGAATATGGAGGCAAAAGTATCGCATAAAGGCCATGAGGATGAAGATGAGTTTAACAACTTGATACACACCGCATCGGAAAAAATTACCGAAGAAAATTGCAATCAATACTTTAAACATATGAAAACTTATTTGCATCCTTGTTTAGAAAAAAATGGAAATTCTTTATCAACTCATTTAATTTCAATTTGTTTCATACTTCTCATTTATTTTGTACTCTTAATCTTACTCTGTAGCTTTCAAATAAATCGGTAAATGAATTGACAAAACCGGTAAAGGTTTTGACAACTCTCAAGGTGTGCGCATCTCTCCATTAATAGTTTTGACAAAACCGGCAAATGAATTGAATTTGACTGTATTACTATTAAAAATGCTGTATCATGTTACTATTGAAAGCCATCTAATCTAGTGCTGTTGTCTTCTTTCATTTATTAAAACAACAAGAAGTGAACCATCTAGATCGCATAGTTAAAAAGGCATCAGTTTAATTCAAGCGAACTTAGAGTCCTTCTCAAGTAAGGCTAAGAGCCTCTGCGAAAAATTATGGGAAAATGAAAAGAGATATTGACAAGAAAAGGAACTCAGAGATGCATTTACTACAGGACTGTATTCCACAGAAAACAATTTAAAGTTTCGATGTCCAACATTTGACTTCGTTAATTTAATTTTTTGTTTTAACTTTTCAAAATTGTAAAATACGAATAGCTATGCTTAAAAATAAAGTTAATACATACATACATACCTACATACTAGTATTGAATCTACATGATTAAGTCATTAATAGGGTTTCGAAATCGAATATGATCAATAATGGCCTCAAACTATTATTAAAATGTTAGGAACATATAAAAACATAAAAATGAACGCTTAAAAGAAATTTTTGCACCGAATAAAATCGAATATTTTTCATATTATCGAATATTATGCATAAAATCGAATGATAAATCGAATATTAAATCGAAAAAATAAA
>NCKU01001047.1:0-29650 GCA_003675995.1 Dinothrombium tinctorium | reverse complement strand
TACATGTATGATATATGATAATACGTGGATGATGTATTCTAATTCAACGTTACAATAAATGTACAAACAAGTTAAGAATGGAACTCACTTACATTTTTGAGCTTTTTTTTCATCGTTTCTCATATCTAATTTCGTATTTCACTTTTATTCTCAACTTGAACTAATTATGTGTCAAATATTTTCAAAAAGTTTTATCAATTTCAAGAAATGTTGCTCAAAAATTGTCGAAACTATAAAATATACTAAATAATAATAGTAAATGCAGTCTATAATGAAAGTTCTGTCTCCAATAGTCTAAATTTTAATTTTAAAATCGCGCTTTCCCTAGTAGTCGAGTCTTAAAAATGGCAAAGCATTTGTCGACTTATTTTGGACGCAGATTTTATAGAGAAAACTAAACGAAATGATCACTTTAGAAACTAGTCCACAGTTCATTTACGAGATATTCAATTCTAAAGTTGAATGTTTTATGGATATATGTTATAAAAAATATAAAAACAATTAAAAAAAAAATTCAAAATCAAAACTCGATTAAAACTTCGAAATTCAACAAGAAAATTGATATCATTTACATAAAAAACCTTACAATCAACAGGTAAGTTAAGCAATTGTATCAATTTCAGCTTCAATGCCAGCCTTTTGGTGTTTTATCATGGGAATCGTACAGAACACTCCATCCTTTATCGGGTCCCTTGTGCCAGCCATGTGCGTTTGGATGCTGAATTTCCGTTTTATATCCACTTTCTCCGTGTTTGTCAGCCGCTACCAAACCGAAACTGACAAGCGTGATTACGGTGACAAAAATCTGCGAGAAATATAAATAATCTGTGAATTGAATGATTAATACTAAACAAATTTTAAAACGTACAGCGAGAAAATTCATGTTCACTTTTCAAAGTTCACGAAGGAATGATATTAATGAAACTGTATTATGGGTTTAAATAGCAAAATTGTTGGGTGAGGTTTTCGAATTATTATTGAATTATTATCATGATTTGTTATTTTTTAAAATTAAAATAGCTTTTACTCATGCATGAAAAAGGGAATATTCGAACAAAATGGTTGCCACTATAAGTTTACTCCTCCAGGTTCAAGAAATGTACCTAACGAGAATTTCGCGGTCCAGAAACAACTTCGTCCAAGCGCGTGTTGGTTATTTAATCAAAAAATAAAACTTTGTTCAAAATGTATTTGCATTTTTAAATTTAAATTGTTTGAACTAATAATTTCTTGAATTTGAATTTTCAAAAACAGTGTCAAAGTATTTGATTTTAAAGGTGTGCTTTTATGTAATTTTGTCAATTTCACGTTTCAAGTGTTTTATTTTTTAAAATAAATCATTATTAAGCAAGCTTCGAACTTGTCTCACGGCAATATTCTTGACTTTCGCTTTTAAGTTCGACTGAATTCACATACAATGTCAAAAATTTCGTGTGTAGATAATAGATAAGCGTAGAAGTGCACATTAGTGTATAATACAATAGTTGAACTTATTGTCGACAATAGTAAGCCATTTCTTCGCGGCTATTAAAACTTGGCTAGATGATACAATTTGTGATTCAGAAATTTTCAAATTTTTAGAAAAGAATAAATATAAATTTCATAAAAATAGTGTAATCTATGTGCTTTCTTTGCATTGGTTTACTGCAAGGTTTCAAATAAATGTAATGATGTAGACAGTTTTTCACTAATATTCTAGAATGAGAGAATTCGTTAGATAAATTTATAGAATGAATAACTATTAAATAACATTCTTTAAAATACAAATTTCTAAAAAGTAGCTTGTGTGAGAAATTAAATCACTCGCAACAAGTTTGATGTGGCGAATAGCCCAAGCCTAGCTAAATGCTGTTAGCGTTCACACGGGTGCTAAATTACTAACAGATAATTAAAGTGAGTGCTATACACGCTTAATTATTGCTACTTGAATCTAGATGAAGCCGAAATAAATACGAAAATTTGAAGCGTGTGAATTGCAGGCAATTATTAAAACAACGAATTTTAAGAAAACGATTTGTTTATAACAAATTAATGAATACAAATTTTAAAAGTTTAAACGTTACATCAAGCAGGTAATAAAAAAGTAAATTTAAAAAATTGGTAAATAATATAAAACCGAGAGTTTAAGCAAAAAAGTGTTAAGAAAAAAGCGTTCAATTTGCGTTCACTTTGTGAATGTGAAGTATAATTTGTGGAACAAAATTTGACCTTTTTTCACATTTAATTTGACAAAAGAGTTGATTGAAAAAACCAAGTAAACGCTCGAAAGAATTGTTTTTAAATGAATTTCGTAAATCTTTTCACATAACCAAAACCCGCATTTTACACTAAAAAAAAAACTTGTTCAGCTAACGGTGCCAACCTTTTGGCGTTTTGTCGTGGTCGTCGTACATGTCTGTCCAGCCGTGGTCAGATCCTTTGTGCCATCCGTGATGATGTGGGTGGTGAATATCTACTTTATATCCGAATTTGCCATGATGATGATGATGGTGGTCATAGTGATCATGATGTCCGTGATCATCATGATCATGGTGTCCATGTCCCCAATGATGCGATGATAAAACGATGCTTGAGAGGCAAGCGAGAAAAGCCAAAACCTACGAAACAAATCAACATTTTTTACTTAAAATTCTAAGCTTAAAGTTGAAAATTTTCTTACGACTAATATTTTCATCTTGTTTCTTTGTGAAATTTCGAATTCGAAGTGATATGCAAAATGAACGCGCACGGTGCTTATAAACCAAACAGGGCGAGGCTCTTCGTCTTAAACGCTAATTGTTTGTCGATCAATTTTTGCATTTTGCTGCTTAAAAACAAACATATATTTTGTAAACATGCTCACTCAAGTATAGAGCAATCGATTGCAGGCGACTGCTTGATTTTAACCTCTTGATACACTAATTCACCTCAAATGAATTGTGTAATTTGTCGTGAAAAATGACTTATAGCAAAAAATTTTTAATTTTTAAAAATCGCTTTTATCGAATTATAGAATTTAGCTTAAAATCTTATCAACTTTGCTCACATCATCTTGAGGTACAAAAAATCGAAGAAAATATAATAATATTTTGGCCAAGCACAATAAAAGCAAATTGAGACCTAATTCGACAACGCCTGCTTCGAAAAATCTTGTTATTAACACGAAAGGTACCAAACCAAATTCGCCTCTAACCGCAGCTGTGTAATTCAGAATTGTGTAGCAGTACATAAGCACATAATACCACCAAAGAAGTCGATGGTTGAAGCAAGCCGCGGCGAAATAGCCGAGAAAGTTTCCTCCAACCATAAGCCACGAAGAAGCGATCAGAAGAAGATATTGCAATACTCCAAGTGTTAATTCAGTGGTTGTATACTCGTCATAAATGGAACGACATTTTGAACTACAGTTGCGGCTTCGTTTTAGACAAGGTTCGCAATCAATTTTCGATATGAATAAAAATGAAACATAAAAGGCTTGAAATGAACAAATTACTGTCAATATGAGCGAGACATTTTCAATAGTGCCTCTCATGTAGCTTATGAATCTCGGTAATTCTGATACTTTGTGAGAAGTGACCGAAGTTTTTTCGCCGACTTCCTTTTCGCCATCATCTTGCTCTTCACTGCTCTTATGTTGATCGTGCTTTCCTTTCTGTTTTTCTCTTTCTTGTTCACGTTGAAACTGCATTTGAATTTTTTCAAGCCTTTCAATCAAAAAACTTGTGCATATCGCTGTTAAAAGGTAGATAATCACTTCGAGTATGTTGTAGTGAAATTGTCGAGAACGCAATTTCATAAATACAAAAGAGAACTCGCCACCGAGTATGAGCTTTTTTGCCATCAGTAAATTGATAGACGCAACCTGACCGACAGCCATGTGAAGATAAAAATTTACCAAAAGAGGCATTGCGTAAAAAGTGCCAATAAGACCGGTGAGCAAATTAATTAAAAGCCATACGTTGTAAACGAACGAAGTGAGCATTCCTGAGAATAAATTGGTTTTGTCTTTAAAAGATCTATAAACAGCGGACGATCTATTCGCGCAAATATCTAAATCATATTGTTTCTTGCAATCAATTAATATTCGCAATTGTTCGAAATCGCCGTAAACTATTAAACACATTATCAGCGTCAACGAAACTATCAACGCCATTGTTATGTAACGCACCACATTTTCAATTGCAGTCAAATTCGATTTGTCAACTTTTAGGCTGTTTACGAATTGCTTAAGATTTATGCTTAGTCCAAATCTACGTTGGATTAAAATCGCTATTTTCTTCATTTTTGATTTTTATGCGTCGAAAATTTTTCGAATTTCGACGATTTTTCTCGATTCGCGCGCTTAATTGTTGCCAATAAGATCAAATTTAATTGTTTTTTCGAATTATTTCATAATGATTATACAAATCACGCGATGTAGATTTTAGTGATTGATTTGAAAAATGTGCAATTTCAAATCATAATTAGATTATTTGAGGTAAATTTTATTGTTCAAACATCGATATCTCAATTAACATGTTAACGATGTTAATTGCACTTCGCAAAATTGACTTTTTACTTAATCTTTAAACAATAAACGAAATTATCGTCAATATCTATCACAGTAGCCAATTTTTCCAAGTTGAGTTCCCATTTCCAGAGTAATCTATTTCAAATTTTGATTTCACTTGATCCTTTTTTTTGTCTGACGCAAATTATTGTTTAAAATTTAAAACATTCACTTTCTATGCCAACTCCAATGAGGATGTGTATGTTGATTATCGTAGTATGTCACCCAAGCGTAATCAGGGCCTTTATGATGACCCCAGCCATCCCATCCTCCATGACCCCCGTGTATACTTGGATGGTGTATGGTCACCTTATAACCAAACTCACGATGTGGCTTCCATCCCCATCCATGCCCATAACCTCCATGATTGTAAATGTGACTATGACCACCACCATGTTTGCCAAACGCTTGATGATAACCGTGACTATGTGCTTTGCCATGTCCATAGCCGCCATGATGATCTTCATATCCATAGCCACCACCATGACCACTATGGCCAAGAATATCGCCGATTCCAAAGTCACCTATGCCATGACCCAATATGTGTCCAAAGTCGAATAAATCGTCGGTGAATGTGAGATCAAATAAGAGAAGCAAAACCAAAGTTGTGAACAAAAGCTTAAAAAACTTAGAGTTAAAAAGTGAAAATAAAAGTTTGCAGAAAATAGACTTACACTGAAAGTTTTCATGCTTTTCTCTTTTTTAATTTTTCACAGCTTTCGGGCAAATGAATGCTTTGAATAAATACGACAGCTTTAAAATTGTTTGCAGCGTTAAAAGAAGGCGTGACATTGCTTTATGAAAAATTTAATTTTTAATTTTAATTTCTGCTTATGTCGCAATAATTTTTTGTTTATTCGCTTTCTAGCATTATGCGTTCAATCGAGTGTTACCAGATGATTGCAGGCTATTTAGTTGGTTATTGCTGTTTTCACTTTTAAAAGCGACAATATTCACTTTTTGCGAAAAAATTACGTTCCGTTCCTATTGTGGTCTAATTTCGCTTTTGAACTTAATTCGTTTGAAAGAAAAAGTGAAAATAAACTTTTTTACACACTTTTTAAACCAAATGATAGCTTTTTAAGTGTTTTTTTACGTAATACACTTTCTCAATTTTATTTCTTTTGCTACCTTTGTTAACTTGAAATTCTTGAAATAACTCGCTAACACAATTTCGTAAATTTCGAAAATTTAAAATTTAATCGCCGTTATAATTTTAGTTGATAAATTTGTAATCGAAACCAAGGACAAATACGTTAATAATGAGCCGAAAAATTCGGCCAAAATTCGTTTGGAAACACGGTTACTTATCACTTTTTTTACCTAAAGTAAATTGTTACAATTTCATACTCATAAATGATCTCAATTTAAATTTATTATTTCATAAGCATTATTTTTTATTAATTTTTTAAAAATGCAGTTAATGCTAATGATAATTACGAGCGTGTATTTCCGATTTTACGCACACAATCTGCATCATAAACAGTAGTTAAGTAAATGTGAACACTTTTGTGTGTTAATTTTCATCAAGAATGGCGCGCTATGAAACAAATGTTACACTTTTCTGTTTGTAAAAAGTTTTTTTCGACTTTTTTACTTTCATCAAAATGAAAAGAAAAGTTCTATTAACAATGCACAAAAATGTAAATGCGATTGACGAAGCGGAAAATTGTTTGCTTATTAGGAAGAAGCAGGATAGCGAAGAGAATAAACTACGTTGTATAATAAAATTGAATGCGTCGATGCGTTTGAGTCCAGCTGCTATTCAGCATTACTTCTAGTTTGGCATATTTGAATGAATCTGCTCAGTGGCATGAATTAGCGAAGCAATATTAGCTGGTTAATTCAGCGCTTTTAAATTATCAAGTTGAATAATGTTTCTCGAAACTTTATTACTTTCTCTTCCTTCTCATTATTGCTCCATTTTACAGTAATGATTAACATAATTTTATAAAACATTTAAATATTTTATTTAATTAAAACAATTTATGCCAAATGTTTATTTCAAATTTTCGAATTGAATTTTAGCTTTTGTTCTTCATAGTGTGTTCTCGTGAAAGCGTATCGACTGAATATATAAAAGTGAATATCATAAAACGTCATCCTATCAAAGGATATTTAATAAGTTTCAAATTTCTGTGATTATATTTTAACGTTTTAAAAAAAATAAAATTTAGGTAAGACAAATCAAACTGTTTTATTGTTATTGTTTAATTGTAAATTTCTAAATGCAGTAAAGAATATCACATTTCGAGAGAAATACAATTTAATAGAAATTATCTAAAACTACACACTCAATTTTAATTCGAATACTTAAAATTTTATGAATAAGAGTTTAAACTTTATCTACTTGTAATTAATGATTTTTAAAAGAATAACAAAATCGAAAATATGGTTTTTGTTTTAAATAAAAAATAAATGTAATTTTGATTGAAACATTTTCTTTTCAAAAAGTGAAATTGAATGATCGTTTCGTGAATGCAAACAAAACTTGCATTCACGATTTATTTTGAAATCGTAAAAACCTTTTAATAAAAGGAACAACTGTAAATCATTTGCTTCTCTTCGAAAGTGTATCCACAAGTTCTTTTATGATTTAGAACAACGCAGGTAAAAATTTCATTTTTAATCAACGCATTGTTTCTTTCCAAGAAAAATTTTTGAAAAGCTTTGCTCATTCAACAATAGTTTGCAAAATTCATTTGTTTCGCTACTATTAACCATTCATCTCTTTGCTCTCTGAAACACATCACATTATTAATTCATTGAAAAAAAGGATAAAAGCTAAGTATTTACTCACGAATCGTTAAAACTGATTAAATACGAAACGCTTTTTGAGGCGTAATTCGAGTGAAAAATTAATTGAGTCGCAAACTGATGGCAGTGGGTCGAAACATCGCCGTTACCTAAAATTTTTTTCTCCTTTTCTTTTAATTCCTTTAGTTCGGAATTTCTCGCTTCGCAATAATCGATTACAATCAGACTGAGAGTAAAATTTTAAAGCAACTATTTGATGAATTGAAACACTTACCTTTTGGTGTCGGCGATTAAAATTAAATCTGGAAAGCAGTACAAATTAACAGTTTTTGTTTCCAAAGTTAGAGTGTCTTTCGATGCAAGTGAAGTGCAAATTACTTCTCCAGCTTTAATTAAGTTTCGAGAAAGTGGAATTTTAGGCATTGGTCTTTTGAATTTCAGCCGACCAATTGAGAGTCGAAATTCACCATTTTTAATCGCCATATCACATTTTCTCGAAATCATTTTTGACGCGGTTAATGCACTTTTGCAAGACTCGAGCAAAGTTGAATCTTTCGGAAGCTGTTTAATGATAGCATCAATAAGAATTTTGTATTTTGTAATGCGATGTATGGGTAAGAATAGAAATGATTGAAATGAAAGTTTTTGGCATATTTCATCATTCTCCAATCTTTTCAAAACCAGTGCGAAAGCAGAATTTTGTTTGCTTAATCTCTTCAATGTTATCTTTTGCAGCTCATAATTTTCACAGTAAATTTCATATACGTGAAAATTTTGTTCGATGTGGTTGAGAAGCACTTCGCATACATCGTGCATTAAAATGCTTCCTTTCCATCTTTCTTCGTGCTCAAAAAGAAGACTTTCACTGACTAAAGCGATATCAGTGACATTTGAAAACATCCAATCGAATTCATTTTTGCTCAATCTCGATAAATATTTTTGCATGAATTCAATTCCTCTATAAAAGTGGTTTATTAAAATGTGAAGACTTTTGAGATAAGATGCTTCGGAACACATCACTTCATACATCGCTTCTTGAAGCTTGATTTCTTGTTTGCTTAACTTATTTAAAATGCCAGATTCCACCACTTTGGGATGTTGAGACCACAATGTGACTGATTCCAATGTATGATCATCAACTTTTATTTTCATCGAAGTGGCATTCTTTTGCTCTTTCGCTTGATTTTCATTATAGTTTTCCTGTTTCGCGTCGTGATTTTCTCCATTTGAAGGAAGCAAAGAACTTGGCCAATCTACCTTATGATTCAAAAATTCTTTTATGTCATATTCTAATTGATATAAAGGCTCTTTTTTCTCGAAAACTGTTTGCTGAAGTGCTTCTTTATCTTTCTTCTTAATGTGTTCGTGAAATGAAATTAGCTGAAAATTCAAAAGAAAGTAAATTTTCTATTTTAAAACTAAAATCTTAATTCACCTCATTCTCCAATGATTGTGTTTGTGTTGACACTTCACTTTTTTGGTCCAAAATGTTTGAATAACTTCTAGAAAGTGGACAATCAATTTCGTCATTCGAGTCATGTTCAAATTCAGACTCATCGAGCGTTTGAATCATACCATCGCAACTTTTATGAAAAAAAGAATTTTGCTTCAATCTATTTGCAAGTTTATTTATGCTTAAGAAACTTCCATTAAATGTGATGTTGGTGAGTGAATGGCTGCCCAAATTTGAAAATGATCTTGATTTTTGGCTTGATCTTAATGAAGTTAAACTAATACTTCGATTTGAACTCAAAGATTTTAATGAACCGATCAATTTTTCTCCATTTTCAGAAATGTACGTTTTTTCTTTTTCTGAAAGGTGTTCTAAAGAAAGGCCAAGTTTCATCACTGTCGATGAGATTCTCTTGGCTTCTTCATCAGTAAAAGACTGTAAACTATTGCTTCTTTCATATCGTGAGAGACAATCAGAGCATCTTCGTTGTTGCCATCTCTGAACCTGTCTGAATGAAGCCGTCGGAGACGAACGATCGAACGATCCATCATCCATAGAAATCGAATCAAATTCTTCAACAATTTTTTTACGAGGTGTTTTCTGTAACTGAGGAATGTTTCCAACCTTCCTTTCGCTGTAATGCTGAAATTTTGAATGAATTTAGTGAATCATTATTTTTGTCAGCTTTTTAGTTTACTTCGATCAATCTGATTAAACATTTGAAATATGTTAACTTGTCTAATGTGACTAGGCCATCGCATATCAAAATAGGATGGTGATTGATTGTACGATTGAAGCATACAGCTAGCATAAGTTGATGTTGTAACTTTTTCGATTCGTACACGAGAAACAAGCCATTCTTGAGAACAAAAAGTTTGTAAATTTTTTGCAAGCGTGGTACCAGTTTTTTTTTTACCTTTTTTGGTTGCAAAGCTTTTTCAACCATTTCTTCAGTCAGCTGACCAAAAAACCAATTCATTTCTTTCGCCTCATTCTTAATCTGGTAAAATGAATTTTCTTTCCCAGGCGCATCCATTTGTGAAGAAGAGAGAAAATGTAAATGAAGAGCGAAAAAACGTTCGTCTTAATTGATAATAATTCGCAATCGCGATGCACTTTGAATCCTTTTGCTCAACAAAATTTCGATATTATTAAAGCTGAAATAAAATTGTTTTCATAACTGTATTTATCGCGTTTCATGCCGATAAAACAGTACAATGAATAGTTTCATTTGAAAATTAGCCAATAAAAATGGTGAAAAAAGCGACCAAAGATACACGAGTGATGCGTCACTTCAACTGAATTGAAAACGGATGAAAATTAGCTTTTGAAACGTGTAATTACAGAGTTTAGAAAGTAAAAAATTTGCGATCGGTTCTAAAATGTGAGCAAAACGAACCTCAGACACTATCATTAGAAGTTAAAAATTTGAAACTCATGCTAGCGAATTCAAAGCGAAAAGAAGAACGTCGTTCAGCAAGAGGCAAAGAAGGCAAAGTAAATGTCTCGCGGAAAAAACATATTTGAAAAAGGGTGACGTGAATTGTACACCATGTTACATAATTTTTCTGCTTCAGCATATTCAACTAGTTTACTTGCATAAGCGAAAAAAATAGAAAATCATGCGAACGACTGTATTTTTAAACTTGCAAAAATGTAGAAATACAAAATTTCAAACGAAAATATCTCCGATTACACATCGGCTGAAAAACTCGCATTTTTCAAAATTCTTTTAAAAATAAATTCTTTCGAGTTTACTTGATTTTCAATTTATTTTTATGCTTAATTCAAAAACTAAATTTTATTTGCCGATTAATACTTTTTTTTCGCGAACAAAATTAATAAAATGATTTTAAACACATTTTTTAGTTTGTTCATCGTAATTAATATGCTTGAGCGTATACTTTTTATAATCGTAAAAAACGACTTTGACTAGTTATTGCGCTTTTATTTTTAATAAAACTGCTTGAGATACAAAAAGTTTAAAAATTTGCTTTGCTTTGTTTTTATTATTGCTTTTGGATTCAAAAACAAATGATACTAAATAAGAAAAAAAAAGATAATTTACAACGCATTCAAAGAATGGAAAGCGTAAACAGGAGGAAAATGTGTACTTTGACAGAAAAATGAATGCGGATTTGGTTTTTTAACAAATAAGTTTTAATTACGTAAGTGATTTAAGTATCGACAATGTCGACAGCTTTTTATTATCATCAGCATTTTATGCGTAAAGTTTTTTCAAACGTTTTTCGAATGGAAGAGGTGAAAGTTTATTTTGAGATTCCAGATATGATTTGAATAATAATTTTTTTTTATACATTCAAAAATTCGTTAAACAATAAAAATCAAGCGAAAAGACAAAATTTAGTTTATATTTAAATAAGTAAAATATTAAAAAGCAGAAATGCATGAATTATTGAAAATAGCTTTGCAAAAGGAAGAAATAAATGAAAATGTTTTTGTTAAAAAATTTCCTCGAGCTTTGAAGGTAGTTTTTCAAAACGACTTCTACTTATCAAGTTAAATTTAAAATGCAATTAGTTTAAAACTTAAGCAAAATATTATCAATTTATTTTTCACTCTTTTGATACACAGAGCGAACACAAAGTTTCGAAGTGGTGGCTTAAAAACATCATAGAGGGCATAACGTCAAGGAATATTTGCTATAGTTACATCTAGTCAACCCTCTTTGACTAATCGAAATTTTCTGTTTCTGTTCTTGATTCGAACAATAAATGTGAAAATAAAAAGTAAAAATCAATTTTTTTCGCAGATCATACTCGCTCTAATATTGAAGTCAATAAACAAAACCATGTTAAGCCTTCCATCGTATGAATTATTTCAAAAGCGCTTATCGTGCTTTACAATAAATTGTTAGATATTCCTCTTGAAATAAATAAAGTCAATTGTACATTTAAAGTATTTTGGTAACAAGTTTATCTTTTTAATTATTTAAAGTTTGCTGATTTTAAAAGTTTTTGATTTGAGGTATTTAAAAACAACGATTATTCTATAAGTGGACAATTTCGATAATTTTGGTTCTAAATATTTAGCAAAAGAGTAGGCCAGAATATGATGCTAACACAATCTTTTTTAGATAAGCACCTAGAGAACACTTTAATGAGCGATTAATCAAATTTTATCGCTGAGTTCGCTTTTTATATTCAATTAAAAATGTATAACATTGTGTCTGTACAACAATATTTTGAGATTTAATTTCACTTTCAACTTTTTTTCACTTGCACGTCAATTGTTTTCATTTATCATTAAACTCCTCAACATAAGTCTGATTTTCATATTTAAAATCAAATAGATCTTTCATGAATGATCAAATACATTCGATTCCTCCTCATAACGCGCGATTTCTCTCTGCCACAAATGTCAAATGCTGTATATGTAATAATGAAGTTAAAATGAATTCAATAATAAGCGATTTTCAGATATTTTTAAAAAATAAATTGAAAAAATTTGATATATTTCCAAAATTATTGAAGAATGTTGTTGGTTTACAAAAGCTTCGATACTTTGAGACGCTTTCGACGGCTTCAATTCGTTTCTCGGCAAAATGAAGGAAAGGCCCATTATTTTGATTTTCGTGAATAGTGGAAAAGAGTCGAGTTTTGAAATCGAATTTCGATCTCTTTTTCGAAACGAAAACAAAACACGCCATAGTTTTGAAGTTCGGCGCACTGTTCTAAAACCGAAATCAGCTCAAAATGATGTCGAGTCCGACGGACAGCGGGTCGGTGCCCGTTCAGCAAAGCAATTGGTGGCTCGAGACGTGGCGGAATTACATCTGTGCTGCTCT
Organism: Dinothrombium tinctorium; assembly: GCA_003675995.1. Lineage (NCBI taxonomy): Eukaryota > Metazoa > Arthropoda > Arachnida > Trombidiformes > Trombidiidae > Dinothrombium > Dinothrombium tinctorium. The sequence goes on along the minus strand of NCKU01001047.1, from coordinate 17,104 downwards.
CGCTATGCTCGAAGCACTTATGGCCATTCCAACCTTTATTTCTGTATTCCCCTCATGTATAATTACTGGAATTGTTCAACTGTAATATTTTCTCACTCTCTTTCATGTTTTTTTCACGGTTTTTTATGCACAGATTGGCGGCGATCGTTACAATTGCCATCGAAGCACCAGCCATTGTTTCGTTTCTTCGCTTCGCCCAACCGATCGGCAGCATGATTGACACTAAACCACAATGGATGAAAGCTGTATTTTACGTGATGTATGTTTTTCATTTAAATTTTATTATATTAAACAATTTCCACCCAACCATCAAAGTATGGACGATAACAAATAATTATAAAAATTCGGTTATTGAAAGTCAATTAACAAAAGTGCATTCTCTCCTAAAGTATAGTTTAAGCACCTTTGTGATACTGATTCGATAGGCTCTTATATTACTGTTTCACCGATTTCAGAATCGCACTAATACCGTCCTTTTTTGGATGTGTTGGTTTCACGCATTGGCTTGGCATTATTGCTGGTCTAGGAGTGGCCGCTGTTTATGGAATGATCATACTGGGTCCAAAGTAAATTTTATTCATATTTAATTTTTAAACTTATCTGTTATTCGTGCAGAGCTAGTCGCGATCAAATGAAGTTCCAAGCTGGCAGTGTACCCGCAGGAGGTCAACCCTATTCACCTACCTCGCCGTAGTTACGGTTTGTTTGTTTGCCGATTTGAGAAGTTTGCATCTGTGTTCATTCGAAACGATCGACGAACGAGCGAAGTTATTAGATTATCATTGCAAAAGTAACCTTACTTCACTTTTGATTGAGTGTGCTACAGTAAGCCTCTTTATGTGTCACTCTATTTTACATTATTCCAATTATCGTCTATATTCCATTGATTTTTAACCATTCTTTATTTTTTAAATGTGACCATAAAGTTGTATTACTGTAATGAGATTATTCTAGTAATGTAAAAGATTAATTTAGTTTGAGGGTGATCGTGGTTCGATTTCGGAAGTGCTGAATTTAGTTACTCGTAGATTCATAGAAGAAAGTGTTTAATAACATATCTCATTTCCACTATAATGACAAGATTGATCAGGAAAGCAGACAAAGCAATGTGCGATTATTTTGAATCTCACACTTATACGAAACATTATTCAAAGCTGTTTAATTATATTTTTTTCAGTTTTTTAATCAAGTCGAAAGGTCGCTTTTTTATTTTTTCATTTACTTTAATGCAAGTAAAAAACATTTGTTTTTGTAAAAGTATAAACATCATGTGTCAAATTATCGTTCTTTCTATTTTGATTTTAAAATTTTCACTTTGAATTGAAAAGAAAATTATTTAATAAACAAGAATGAATAAAAGACATTAAAATGAGTGGGCCATAGAAAAGTTAATTTTTCAAACTCATCGTGTACAAAGTGTTTTATGTGTTATTATGTGACTGGTGTGTTTTTTTAGCGGTAATCAAACTTGGAATAAGAGTTAATTGTTAAATGTAAGATCGATATTCAAATTTGCAATCGTAAAATGTCTAGACCATAAAGCGTCAAATTAATTCTAGGCCTCGGCGGTAAGGGCACATCGACTTGTACACCATTGTTGCGTAGATACGACAGCGATTCTTCGCCGACATCTCTACAGTCGCCAACTACTAATTGTCGCAATTCCAAACAGTATTCGCCAACCATCCTATCATTAAAAGAAAACGAGCGAAAAAGAAATACAATGTTGAAAAATAAAAAACTCATTAATTATTAAGAAAGCAATTTTCTGCTCGAACCTAATTCCGTAATCCGTGATTCGCCAACAACCAGATACATTAAGAAATTGGAGATGCTTTGAATGCGTTGCGAGAGCGAATAAAACGTGATCGGTTATACCATAAATTTTTGACAGCGAAATTCTACGTAAATTTCGGCATCGTGTAATCAGCTCGATTGCTGCTTCGTCCGTGACTTCCCAACAACTGGTTAAATCGACATCTTCGAGATATCTACTGTTTGCCGCAATGCAGATGATTGTGGCAGCATTAACCCAATGACAATCTTTCAGGCGTAATGTTCTCAAAATCTTGCATTTCAAAGCTAAACTTTGTAAACATAAATTTGAAACTTCAAAGCAACTTGAGATGTCGAGTATTGTCAGCTGCGGATTACGCTCGATCACCGATTCTAACTGTTCACAGCTAAGCCATTTACATCCAGAGAGATTAAGCACTCGAATATTGCAATTGCCTGATGTGACTATATCAAACGCTGTCGATGAGAAGCGTTGACATACAGAGATCAAATCGACAACAGTAACAGTTTTAAAATACTCTGTTACCATCGAATAAAATTCGGTTGACACGCGTCTCAATCGAAACAAATCTCGCCATGAAAGGTGCACGAAAATGTACGGGAAGATGACATCATTCCAGGGTATGTTTTGTAAGCCTTTACCGCTACGAGCATCGGTGTTGGTAGCTTCTTCGTCTTCGCGGTGTGACTTGAATAGCTTCAGAGATTTGGTTGGCATCGGTAGCTCGTAGCTGACGCTTGAAGCCCGTAGCACATTTGCCATTGTTTGATGATCTTTGATAATGATCAAAAAGAGAATGGCGTTTGCTTTAATCGCCGCAATGTGATTCTCGCACAGATCAAACAGCAACTAAGAGTAACTCGTATCTGCTCCTCAGCATCACTTTTGGGATGCGTTTTTCGAACGGATTCGATTCCGTAAATAGAGAAAACCACTGGTAACTGAGTAACAAGGATAGCTGTTTGACTCTCCCAAGTCTCGTGCTCACTTCTAACATAGAGAAAGCAATCGGCAAATGCTGAAATAAGCTCTATGTTCCTTTCTTTGCGCAATGAGAAGACAAGAAGATATAAAAAAAAGCAAAATGTGATCACAAAAATTGATGCAACAACATCTTCTCGTTGGTAAGGATGACTCGTTACGATGATCGCATCTATTTTATAAACGTGGACACGAATCGTTTAATATATTTTATATAGAGAAAGAGCAGATGAAAAGCAAGAAAAAATTAGCAGCAAATATGCATAATGGACATCACTTAAAGCATTGTTTGCTTTTTTGACACCTCTCGTAATGCGAATACAAAAAGAAGAGCAGTAAGTACATTTTCACGTTTTTGGACGAAGAGACCAGTCAAAGGCAACAATTATCTTTTTGGACACGAAAGACACAATTTAAAAGACACAAAAATAAATCATTTCATTGTTAACATCCTGCAAACACAAATTGTGTTTGCATCTTTTCGTCACTAATTCATTCATCAAACGCTAGTTCTGTTATCTCTCGCTCGTCGCTTTTCTCCATTTCTTCTTCTCGAAGAGGACAAAAATCGATGAGTTTAATGTTTCCTCTTATGCTGTGTGCATGCAATGCTTTGTGTGGTCGAAGATACATAGGATAACGAAATCAGGTGCTTTACCTCTTGTTGTTGCTGCCAACTATACACAGGCAGTCGATCACCGATCATTTATCCGCACAATTTGAACCGATTTTCTAATTTATATTTGCTAAACAAACTAATTTAATTACGTTAAGATACGATTCGGTTTGCGTTTCGATTCTAAGCCATCTGTGTAAGTGCTGCTCTACGCTCTCGCCCACAATTAACCACATTCGTCTTAATTTGCATCAAAAAAATTTGCAACTCTTGTTTCGAGAGCCACGCTAATGCTAAATAATTTGCCTGATTCGCGAAAAGAAAGCAAGAAATTGAAAGCGAAACGAGCACTCCGAGCGAAAACGCTTTTATTTTATTTTGATGACCCTATTTTATTATTTATAAGATTTACTTCTTTGATTTGCTTATTTTTAAAACTTTGCTTAAATAGCTTTAATCACGTATCGTTTGTTTTTCCTTTTATGCATTTCAAAAAAGCGATGCTAACATCAATATGAAATGAGCATATTTTTTGTTGAGCGCAAAGTAAATTCCGATAAGCAAACAAGAGAAGAGTAAAAAAAATTTACGCTCTTGTTAGTTCAAAAAGTTGTCCAAATTTAGCTAATCTCGTTCGTCGAAGATCGCTATCGGAAGAAAACAAATAAATTTTCAAATTTTAATCAAACCATTCTAATCACTCACACAGAACAAATGAGGCACACGCCAATCGATGTAACAAATTTAATTTTAACATTTTTTTTTTCTTTCAAACCACTTAATAACAATTTCTATTGTATTTATTTTTCACTCGCTTTTTACAATCGAAAACTTTTTAACGAATATCGAATTGAGAATTGAATTTTAAAAAATATTGACAATAATAAAAAAAGTGGAAGAACAAAGTGAAAAGACGAGTTCAAAACTTTTTTAAATTTTAAGAACAAGAAAAGTGAATTATGAAAATACAACTACCGTTAACACGAATACAGTTTTTGAATGATGAAGTAAATAAAAAAAAAGTGAGGTGAATGATGAACAATAGAAAATAACAGCAATTTCGGACACACAACTCGGGGTCAGTGTACCTGACTAAATAAAATATGTACAAGTTGTTGTTTTGTGTTGTTTCTAAAATAGTTTTTTTCGCGTTTCTCTTCTTTTCTTCTCTTCAATTCACTCAAAAAATTGTTGCTCATTTCTTTAACATTCAAAAGAGTTGAAAGCGTTCGAATAGCGAAAGTTATCATCATGAAAGTATAAAATACGCTTTTCTCCTTCTTCTTCTTCTTCATTCGTTTTCATTTCGCCCATTTCGTCTTCGTTGAAGAACTCGATTTTTCTCGCATTTTTCTTTAAATTAATATCAAAAATTATTTTTATGGGTCAAACAGAAAAGAAGTCATACATTCACGCTGTTCGCCTTTCTATAAAAAAAAATAAATAAAAAATGAAGCGCTCACCTTTTTTTCGTTCAATTTCACTCGCGCACTCGGCTCAATTACACTTTCCTCAGCTTATACCTTCCTCTTCACTCTTCTCGTTCGTCTTCTTCAAACACATATTCGCCGATATTTGCAACAGATGGAAAGGTTTGAGAGAGAGAGAGAGAGAGGTAGAAAGAGAGAGAGAGAAAGAGAAAGTATGTGTGTGAGAGAGAATAAATAAGAATGAAAAAATCGAACTCATTCACTTTACAGGAAGTGCTCATCATGAATTGGTAATATTTTGTACAATTTTTTTTAAATACATCACAAAAAAATTTTCAACTCGAAGTAAAGTATGTAATTTGCAAGTTTGTTTTGAAGTCACGAAAAAATTCAGTTAATCTTTTTTTTTTTGCCTCGCTGTCCAAAATTTGCGTTGCGCTCAATCCTCGCACCATATTATCGTTTTTCTCTTTTTTTTTATTTGCGCTTTACTAGCTTCGAAAAAATTGTTTTTTAGTTTATGTTCATGTTGCATTCATTAATGTCGCTTTATCTTTGTTCGCTAAAACAAGATTCGCGGTGACACTTTTCCTTTAACATAAATCTTCGTAAATTTACTTTACATAATAATAATGAACAGCATAAAATGCTTTTTTATCGCTTTACTCGTTGTGAATTGTCATATTTAGAATTCGCCATTTGAAAACTTAATTTAATTTTAATGCTGCGCTTTATTTTTTGACATCACGAAAGCTTAATTAAAAGATAATAATACCTCCATGATAGCTCCATGATTTTTTTGCTGCACTTTCAAGCGTTTCAACCTCGCAACGCTATAAATCATTGTCCAGCGGTGTGTCTTGCTCGCTTCGGGCAAAATGATTTTCGCTGCTTGTAACTTTCATAAATTTATCTGATTCGATCGCTTACACTGTCGTGTCAAAAAAAAGACAAAATGGACATGTTCATCGCTGTGTCAAGTATCTGTCCTTAACCACAACATATCTTCTTATCTTTGTCCTAAATGCAATTTTTTAAAACTTTATTTTGAAATTGGCAAACGTTAAATGCAGAAATTATTATTTACTGTGAATCGAGCTTCGAACGATTTAAACACTCTAAAAGATTGATTTAAGCGATAATTTCATCATTGGAGATTACAAGCTGTTGATCATGCAAAATAATTTGAATTAGTTTCGAGCAAAACAATTGATAATCTAAACTGACTCAAAAAATTTAATTAATTCTGTCGCAAACTCGAGAAAAAAATCGCCTCGCAGGTTTAAATTTGTAACCAAGGTAAATAAAAATCATTTCGGCAAAAAATTTCTCTTTGCGCATCTCAATTCCAATTTTTTCTAATTAACTAAATTTCACTTATGGGTGCGAGAGGTAATAAATCATCTAACCTCACTTTTAAGTGTAAGAAAAAAAAAATGCCGCCACATTAATCTAGTTTATAGCATAAAAGTGAGGAACATGACTGCAGCATTAGACAATAGTTATAAACTTGTAAACCAAAAGGTTAAGAAAGAATTTTAATAGTTCCTATCACCTCTCTAGCGCTGAGCAACGAACTGTTTTTTCGAATTTCGCACGGTGTTCTCCATTAGTTTACTTTTTCCTTTTTTTCATTTCATTGAATTTTTTTCATTTCAATTTCTGTTCGTAGTTTTTTCAATTTTTATTTTCTTAGTCTTACATCTAAAATTGCCTTGAACGTTCACAAATTTAAATTCTTTTCCAATAACATTTTTAAAAAACCATAAATTACTTTCTACCTGAAAACCTTTCTATTTGAAGATTACGCGAACCTTGATTGCTGAAAAAAATTTTTTACTTTGGTTATTAGACTTTTTGACAGAAATACATGAGATTGACAATGACACTTTTATGATGGATATGAAATGCATTATAGTATACATAAGTTGATAAAATGCAGATTTTGCCACAAAAAATAAAATATAAAAAAAATTGTTTGTCAAAAGTGGAAGGCGCCGATATAAGTTAGAGGAAAAAATTTTTAATATTTATTAGCACCTACGCATTTTTAAAGATGACAATATTTAATAAATCATAAGCTACTTTACGACATGAAGAATCTAGATATTATCTTCTGTAAAGTTTCTTAAATGATTTTTCAAACTAAAAATAATATTTTTGCTCAAAATGGAATTGAAATCTATCAAACTTTTGTTTTCAAGCAATGATATCGTTTTAATCATTTATTCACATTGTCCTTAAGTTCGATAAGATCTTATTTTGATTTCGAATTTATTTTTTATTCGTGAAATTTAGAATTAATATTCAAATTTTAAATTCAATTTTTAAAAGCAGAAATAATTTCATATGATGAATACTTCAGTAAATCGTCTTTAATTATTCAAGCATATCATTGAGATGAAAAATCTTTGAAATTACACATACACAAATTTAACAACACAACCAGGTAAATTCAAATGTCGTCATAATGTGCCGAAACTAATTTAAAAATCAAAAGCCAAGAAAAAAATGCAAATGTTGTCAACATAAAATTATAATTTAATAAACTGCTTTGAAGTAGATGAATTCAAAGTGTCTTCATTCAAAAAGGGACTGAATCAAGACAGTGTCAGTGTAAATCGAACTCGCGCCTCGTTGTCCTCGACCAACAAAAATTGAACTAAGCAAAGATGAATGAAGATGGTTTCGTTTTTGATGTATTTTCGACCGTCACTTCGATAATTGCCTAATTTAGTGAGGGCAATTTGAGACTGAATTTTACTGCGCGTCATTTTAGGGACATAAAAAAGAATTCACAGATCAAAATCAATCGATATGAGGCAATGTTTAGTGCAATCATTTTTTATCGCAATTCATCATTGAGGCTTTAATCGGAACTCATTTCTCAAATGGATACAATGCAGTAGTTATCTGCAAAGAGAAAAAATCTTGATTTATCGCCGAACTCTTAAATCGATTTTGGCGCATTCAATGCAATTAAAAATTAAAAACCAAATGACATTTATTGCTGCACAAGCAAATGAGACTTCACGAGGATTTATTTTAATGGTTTTGCGGATTTGTTACGAGCGTCAGAAATGCCTCACTATGTATTCTAAGTCTTATCACATTCACTGTTTTCGAATACATTTACTTGACAAATGATACGAAAATATTTTCTTCTTCTTCTTCTTTATTGAACCTACCTCTCAAAGCAATTCACTCGATTAATTCAGCTTCATTTCCTAATCCACTTCTCCGTGCAGGTTTTGCTAAATCGCACTTAATTTTTCATAATGCACGGAGAAGCGGCTCACGAGTAAATTGCACATTTGTTTTGCATAACAACAAAAATAGCTGAAGTGAGAGAATAAGTGCCGAATGATCCAGAAATTGCCGCAAGTGATACGAGAATTATCGATTCAAAAGCCTGGAACCAAAAAGCATAAGTTTTTTTTTTGCTTTTAATTTAGTTGATTCTAATTAGAAGCAAATTAAATCTCACGTTTGACCGAATTATCAACACTTCGCTTCTTTCGTTTGCGATCGCTTCCCATTTATTTTCAGAGTTTTATTTTCTGTGTTTTTCACTTTTTCAATAGTTTTTCTTTTGAATATAATTCATTTTTATTGCTTTTATGTAACTTCAAAGTTATATCGAACTTCTCAATTATGTCTTCTGCAAATTGTTTCTTCTTTTTAATAGAATAAGTTTATGAAATATTAATGAAAAAAGCGAAAGTAAAATTTCAAAACATGTAATTTTCTATCATTTGTGCAGTAAGCTTTGTATTTCATTGAAATTGAGATGAAAACTTAAAAATTATTTTTAATTCATGCGAAAATGATTAAATTTTTCAAAGTGCAAAATTTTTTGACATTTTGTAAATCTTTTGCTTTGCTTCGACTCTGATAAGTGGATCACTTAAATCTGCAAGCGGAATGCAAGTTTCAACTTTGATTCCACACTTTGATTAACTTTGATTTCAAAAATGATTATCTAAATTGACTGTTAAACAAAATTTTTTGAGGATTTTTGAAATTTTAAGTTTTCATTCAAAATTTTTGTTTTAAAATCTCGATTTCTATTAAAGATTTCAATCAAACTAAAATTGAAAAGTAAAAAAGGTTTTTATCACTTATTCGTGTAGAAGCTGTAAAAAAGCTCAATCTTCTCACTCGAAATGACTTCAATTCATTTTCAATTAAGAAGTGCGCTTTAAAAAAGGGATAAAATGGAAACAGTGATAAGAAAGAAGAAGAATGATTCTGCATTTAAGACGCCTTTTAATGAAGCTTTTATCAAAAGAAGTGAAATTTTTATTGACCCTTGACATGCATAATTAAGGTTATGGTTGCTTTATGTCGATCAATGAGTAAAATGTATGCGCGTGATTTGCCAAGTTTATTTGATTTGCATGCCCACACACATATTTAACATTAACTTTCTGTTTTATGGAACTTTTTTTTGGTTGTTAAACAATGAGCTTTGAAGCCTTCGATTTAAGAGAACCATTCTTATATTGTTCCGAATATCAAAACAAAGATTTGTCCTCTTTTCTGCGGATTCATATTTTACAAAGAGTCTCATCATTTATTACATTAAGATAAAAATGAGAAGGTTCTAATGCATTACGAAAAGTGAAAGTACAAAAAAAGATGAAGATGAGAGAAAAGTTTTCATTCTAAAAGTGAGCTGTAATCAAGAAGAAAAATTAAAATTCGTGCGAATCAAACTTGCATGTAAAGTGAAGAAAACGCTTATTTTTGATGGGAAATTTTATTTATCTAATGCATCTTGAAAATTTTGCTCAATTTCATATTTTTTAGAAAAAGTAGCTTCTCTAACTCAAAAATGATTAAATTTAACCTTGTCGCATTTGATTATCATGCTGTATTTAGAAAAAAAAATTCGAATTCTTAGACAGTAAAAGTTGTTTATGTATATCTTCAAAAAATCTGAACATCTTTTAAGCGAAGCAAATAAAACTTTTTGCGCGAAACTTATGCGTTCATCTCATTTTTGGTAAAATCCCTTTTTTATTTTGAGCATAAACCTAAAAAGAAAATATTTGAAAAAGATTAAAAGCAACGGGTGTTTGGTTTTACCACATAAATTTTCATATTTTTCTGATGCCAAATCTTTTGAATTGTTTTGATTACGTTCGACGAATAAGCGAAATAGAAAAAAGGGGGCAAAAAGTTTTTCTTTTCTGATTACAATTATACCAAATTCAAAGAATTTATGTACAACTTTCGTGAAAAGTGAATATTTTCATTCAAATAATTTTTCATTTTTTCAAAACGAATGATTCTTTCAGAATATAATAAGTAAGCGAGTGAATTATGAGTGTTTGTTTAACAAAAGCCGATTTAAAACAAACTTCATCACCGCAATCATTTTTACACAAAACTTTTTGTGTGAAAATTTTTAACAAAACTATTACAAGAGTAATTTGCAAAAGCTAAATAATAGTGAACTCGCGTACAGCTACGGCTACATAAATACGCTATAAACTTCTTTTTAAAATAAAATTTTCAATATGTAGATAAGAAAGCATATTTATCTGGCTACAACTGTACTGTTTGTGGTGAAAACATCACGAGAGAATAAATTTTCTCTCATGTAGTTTTTATTTCTCTTAAACAAACATTTCATCCGGCACAATATGATTTTATTATTGTTCAAGAACAGTTTCTCGGACACTTTCGGATTATAAAAAAAAAACACATAAATTAGTAACAACTATGTGTTAGCGCTTTCATTAACCTCACTTATTTTTTGGTTCACGATACCAAAAAATATATTTCAAACTTTGTCACGAGAAACGATAAAAATCTTGAGCAAGTAGTATAAGTATGAACAGTTAAAATAATGTACAATGAGCCCGTTTTTGCATTAATAGTTTTACATTTTTGTTTTGTTTTGAATTTGAATCGAAAGAATGGAAAGAAAAAAATTGGCACATTTATAAATACGAATGATATAATCGAAATCGAATTATGTGAATATTGCTGTAGCGTTGCGATTCTTCTCAAACAATACTAAAAAACTCAAGTTTCTCGCGTTCTTCTTTTTATTTTCACAGCAAAAAAAAAGAGAGAAGTGAAAAGTTTTTTGAAAGCGATTGAAAAGTACGGCGAACACTTTTCTTATCATCGCACAATGTTTCAACCCTTTTCATTGAAAAACGCTATTTTATTCAAAATTCTCTCTCTATATTGAAAAGTAAAATTTTTCGCACGAATCGAAACCGCAACTAAATTGCGAGTAATGAGAAGCGCACAAGTTTATTTATTTACGTTTATAAATATATAAAACTTATTCAAAATTCTGGCAATTTTTCGACCACAGTATAATCATAAAAAAAACTGAAAACTCTTGCTTTAAAAACGCTATTTCCGCATTATTTTATCGAAACTCAATGTTCTGACCTAAATTGAGGATGTTCAATTAGTAAATTGTTCAATTTTTATTTCTATTGATTTGATTTCTACAAAGAATCTTCTTTTTGTGACAATAGATTAAAATAAAATTGATGTGTGTTAATTATAGTGAGCGTAATTTCGATTAAGAATGTAATTTCGCTTTGATTATGTTAACGGTTAAAAACGATTACATTTTTAATTTCTTCCAACTTATGAGTTGAGCGAAAATTTAAGGATCTAATTATTGACCAAAGAATGAATTCAAATGTTCGTCTTAAAAATTTTTATAAATAAATTTTTTAAATTATTTAAATAGTTTTCGTGTTTAAGAGTAAAATAAATGATTGAAATACGCTTGAATTGGTTCCTTTTCAAGCAGCGAATATAAAAATTTTATTTATCTCGATTTGAAATTTGAACGTGATACATGTCGAGCTTTGCTTTGAATGATGGTTTAATTATGCACTAAGCGGTTTTTTGATGAAAAAAAAACTTTCACTTAAATCGTGTCCTCAACTGCGCCCTTATCGAATTGCCGTAACACACGTTTTTAAAAATTTGGGTTTTAGCACAGTTGGAATATCGCTTTTGATGTTGCTTCTTTAATTTTTATGCGTGAATAATGAGCGAATCATTGTCAAAATTAATAGTGATGACACCTTTTAATTGTATACAATTTTTTTTAAATTATAAGTTGTCGTGGTTTGTCCTCTGTCTACATCTTAATCAAATAATTTTCCTTTTTAGTTTTAGAAGAAAAAATAAATTTATTGTAAAAATGAAGCGAAAACAATTTTATTTAAAGTTCAGCACTATTTATCATTTAAAAACAGAGTTTACAGCGCTGCTTTTCAATTGTTTCTTGTTTAAACTAATAAACGATGTTTGATTTTTTTTGTGACTCGCTTATTATCAACAAGAAAGATCTCTCTAGCAAAATATTTATCCTCAAAGATGTATGTAAGTGATTGTAATGCAAAAAATATTAACCTTCTTCCTCAACAACTACTCTTCGTCGCAAACGTCTCTTGATTAAAAATTCTCTAGCTTTGCATTTCAATCAGAGAACATAATCATGTTTCTTCATATTTTATGCTTTTTCTCTAATTAAATTAATTAATTTTTTTTCTGCGAATAAAAAAATTATATAAAATCCAACTTTATTTCGTTACTATCGTAACCCAAAAGTTTTTTTCTTCCTTCTTTCACCGTTTACTGTCCAAATAATTTTTTAATAAGGATATGACGACTTTTAAGTTGTACAATTGCTTGTAGCTCTTATCCTTCAAAAATTTACTCAGTTTATTGATAGGATCGATGAAGAATTAAGGTTATAAATATATATAAAAATGTTAACTGATTGCTTAAGCTCATATTCGGTTATAATTTTTTTGCTCGCTCAGATCAAGGCGAGAAATAAATTAAAATAAGTATCGTTTAAGCTGAGCTATTACCGTTGGAGATCATTGATGAGCACAAGTTTCTTGATGGCACACTTTCTACTATAAAAAAAAACAAGATTATGGAAATTACCACAAAAATTTTTTCATTTTCATTTCGTTTGGGAAAGTTTGCGAGCGTTTTATTATCGCATATATTCGTTTTGTACATAAAACTCGTATTTATGCCCAATTTCTATCATTCCTTTAATTCGATATGAAGTTATATTAAATTCATGCTGATTCATATGCATGTGTTTTGTAAAGTAGAAAAAAACTCATTTGAAAATAAACAGTCAAAACAATATTCAGTTTGTAAAATCATTTTGACTACTTCGAACTTTATTGTTTTATCAATCAAATGATGAAAAGTTATAAAACAAAGTTTAGCACAGAAAGCTTTTTCGTAAGCATGCAAATAAAAAACACAATTCTTTATTACAATGAATCAGAAATTCCCGATTAACAAATTGTGCGAGCAGAAAAATTAATAATAAATGAAATACATGCATATTAAGACTGAGCACTTTAGTTGATTGATTTTACCTTTTGTATTGATTTTTGTTCAATAGATTTTGTTGGCAAAATGCATGACGTTTTGCTAGCAAATGGCTTAATTTTTGTGAATGTATGCTAAGAATCAAATGGATTCGCTATCTAAAATGCTTCATAGCCCTTGACATATTTGCTTAACAAAATTGTATTTATTTGGGATACAGTCTCGAACGAAAAAAATGATCTGGATTTTAGTACAAAAAAAACTTGTTCTAAAGCGATTTGAAAGGAGTTTACTTCTTTCTGCGAGTGTACACTCGAGAGGAGAGTTCTAATTGGGATTCGAAGAGTCAAAAGCAAAAAAAAAAAAAAGTTTAGCCTTTATTCGCAAAATCAAATTTTTATTCAAAACACATATCTAGTAATTTCGATGACAATTACGGTCAGATTAAAATGCCAGTTCTAAATTGAGTTTAACCTTAAAAGACGATTAAGGTAAAAATTTGAAAGAAAATCGTATTTAATTATGTAAAAGTCACGTTTGAAATTAATTTCACCAAAATATTTTTAAAATCGATGATGTAATATGGAGATGAGCGTAAGATAAAACATTTTAAGTAATCAAGTTTATAAAAACATAAATTTAAATTAATTTCAGTTTAAAAAAGCGTATAATTCGGCAGCTAACAAAACTCTTTCCTTCAAAAAGCCCATTTGTGTGAAATGCAAAAGCTTTCATCATATTTTTAGCGTGTGATTGCGAAAATTCTTCTTTTCGCAATAGCAAAAATTTTTTTAAAGAAAATTGTTGCTATTTCATATTCATGTTAATAATGCCATCATTCACAGCAATTCGTGTATATGTTTTGAGCGCATCGAAAATTTACAGCAACAATTAAATATTTGGTATAATAAGCGATGAATAATTAATTTTAATTAGCGAGAGATGCTCATTAAGTTTAAAATGAGAAGCAGAGAAAATTTACTGATAATTGTATTTCAACATGCAGTGAATTTGCATTTAAAAAAGGTTTGAATATAAAAGTATTATTTGATTAAAAATTATTATTAAATATTAGCTTTTTATTTAACATGCAGCGATATTTTCGTAAAAAAAGTTTTTGAGTAAACTTTGGTGCAGAAAAAGTAAGAGTCGAAATTGAGGTCACAAAATTTGCGATCGCAGAAATTATTCAAAATGAAAAGCGCGACAAATTGTAGTTACGAACGATGAAAAGAAGTAAACGCACAGTTTTAACGTTTCAAATGAATGCGAAAATCGCTTTGTTTCGAAAAAGTTTTCAAAAGCTTTGAAAACAAAGAAGAAAACTTTTTGAAAGCGAAAGCATATTCGGCGAACAGATGTCGCTGCGATCGAATTGTTTTCGCAAAAGGCTTCGATTTTAATCTTGATTTCGAGTCGAAAAATGGACACTTTTTAAAGAACAAAACGCCGCTTTTTATTTCAAACAAACAATAACCTAATCGCAAAAGCAAAACGAAGCCAACGCAAGCATCGAGCGATGGAAAAAGTGCTGAATTTTTTTGGTGGCAGTAAACGAGAGTATTACAAATCGCTGAGTGAGAGTGAAGAATATCAGCGCTTTCGAAGCAATGTACCTCAGCGCAAAATTGTGGTCGACGAGGATTCGGCCAAAGTGTGGACATTGTATGATTCCGGGCCTCGAGAAGTGTGCTCACCATTGCTTTGCTTCCCGCCTGTCAGTGGCACTGCCGATTGCTTCTATCTGCAATTGTCACGTCTCGCAGCGAAAGGATGCCGTGTGATCGCTGTCCAGTATCCCACCTATTGGACATTACGTGAATTTGTTCACGGATTGATAAAATTGTTGGACACGCTGCGCCTGGACAAAGTGCATATATTTGGAGCTTCTTTGGGTGGCTTTCTTGCTCAGAAGTTCGCCGAAACCACCACTATGTGTCCACGTGTGCAATCATTGATTTTGTGCAATAGTTTCGCAGATACGGCAATATTCAATCACTCAGATTCGGCCGTTCTGTTTTGGGCGATGCCGGCAATTTTTTTACGCAAACTTGTACTCGTTTCGACTGGTTTAAGCGTTCGCGATAAGGCGATTCACGATGCCGAAGAGTTTATGTCGGAACGTCTCGAAAGTTTGTCGCAACAAGAACTAGCCTCAAGACTCACATTGAATTGCATTAATTGCTATGTCGAGCCGCAGCGTTTGCAATCGATACCAATCACAATAATCGACGTATTTGATCGATGCGCTATTAGCGAAAGTGTTTGCGAAGAACTTTACAAGTTGTATCCGCACGCGAAAAGAGCTCATCTGAAGAGTGGTGGCAATTTTCCTTACATTAGCAGAGCAGACGAAGTGAATATGCATATTTTGATACATTTGCGACAATTTGAAAGCACGAGATACTCGGCGTTTGGTAAAGTGTAACTTCAATAAGTAAAGTGCTTTAAGTAAACACATTCACAAAAGAATTTATCTTTGCGAGGTGGCAAATGCCAATTTAACTGATTTTCAAAATCTCTTCCATTTTTTTATACAAAACCTTTAAAAAGAGAAATACCAAAAACAGAGAATAAAAGAGAGTTTGTATTTTTCTAATTGAATTCCGTTATTGTTTGCATCTCTATAATGGCGTTGAATAAAGTGATAAAGAGATGAGGGATGAGTTATTTTAATTTCTTAAGTTTCGCTAAATTTTAGGCATAAAAAGTGAGTTGAAAATGCATGCCTCGAGTTATTTCATTGTAATTATGACATACTTACCGTTTAGAATTTGTCTCTTCGCTCTAAACGAGAAGCACAATTTGAGGAAGAGTTGTGCATCGCGAAGGATGACTACGAAAGTGATAAGGCGAGAAAAGAAACCTCGAACAGAAGGAAGATATGGCTAGCGGACTGAAGAAGACGAACTTCTTTTTTTGTTCTGCGTTTTGTATGTGTAATATGCGTTTCATAAAAAAAGTGAGAGATAATATATGCAAGTGCGATGAAGAAGACAGCGAAAGCAAGTAAGCCAATCGTAAACGAGGGTTGACCATCTTTCACTGTGTTTTTAAAACTTAAACATCTTTTTTTTAAGGCGACGTTTAATTCTTATTTATAAATGACGACCTCAATAAAAGTCGGTTCTTAAAATGCGAAGTGAATCTTCGCAACACTTTTCACTTTCTGGTCGCTGATCGCAACACTCTTTCTTTTCAGCATTCATCTTTTCTCTCCTCTCACTTTCTGCCTTTTTTTACAAACTTTGCGTTTTCCGACAGAAAGTGTTTCGCGATTCAGAAGTTTTGTGCATCGTTATTTCAGTCGCTGTTCTGTCGAATTCAAATGCAGAATGTGACTGAATTTTGACTTCGCGCGAATCGCAATCTTCTATCGAACTTTTTGAAACTTTTTTGCAAACTTGGATTTTGTCACTTTCGTACTTTTTGTTACTTGTGACTCAAAAAAAAAATGGATTTGAAGGTAAGATCTGTGACCAAATTTTGATGCAAAGCGATGTTCGAAACGTTTGTTGATTTTCAGAAACTTTACCTTTTGTTGCCATCACTCTTATTGGTTTTCTCAACAAGTGTTGTTACCTGTGATAAATTAGATAAAGAAGTCTCTGAAAACAGAGGATTAAATCCAAACGCAATCGAATGGTGGAAAGAGTGGGGTAATCGTTTACCAGCTGAAAGCCAGGATGTGTCCTCACTATTTCAACCATTACCGGAGGAAAATGAGAAAAAACCGGAAGAAAGTCAAAGGATACCAGAAACAACGCAAGAATTAATTGATTATGAAGTTCAAGGACCAGATCAAACAGACGAGCGAGTCACACCAAGACCTGTTCCAAGACCGATTCCTCGACCTGTTCCAAGACCGATTCCTCGACCTGTTCCAAGACCGATTCCTCAACCTGTTCCAAGACCGATTCCACAACCAGT